>BMAW01122821.1:86860-173286 GCA_019974015.1 Nephila pilipes | reverse complement strand
ATATATATATATATATATATATATATATATATATATATATATATATACTCACTTTTTTCGAGAAAGGAAGTCACGGGGTATTTTTTCTTGAGCGAGCAAATAAACTTCTTCAATACATTTCCACTTTGTGCTTATTTACCCTAAGGAAAGAGGTCCAGCCCTATCCTCCGCCCTCCCTCTTTTCGGAAAAAAATAATAAATACCATGCATTCTCTATTTTTCCATTGAGCCCTCTGTATTGGATGCAGAAGATGCTATTTTTATATAGAGCACAAATCAGGTCCATAGCGGCCTGAGGGCGAAAAAAGTACCCCTTCCTTCCCTCTTGCTCAGAAGCAGACGATTTTTTATCGTTCCATATCCCCCTTTTCAATCCCCTTCCCTTTTACGGTGCACCCCTCTGTCCATATGATTTTGACACGTGAGAGTTCATATGTGCCAATGTCGCGTCAAGCATCGTGAGTTGATGGTGAGAGGAAATGTTGCTTTATTGCGCATGCTTGTGGTCTTGGACAATTTTTAGCCAAACATATTTATGCTAAGACAAATTCTTAGCTGTATTAATACCATTCATTACAAATTCTGTAGAGCTGTTATATATATATATTTTAAAAATATTTAAAGCGTATTCTATATTTCCTATGCTTTATTTTTTTTACATTTTCCACTTAATATTTGTTACTTTCTTTAGATATCCAAATAAAAAGGCTCATTTTGAATGTGATAAAGAATATTTATCAAATGCATTGTTGTATACAAGAGATAGAAATCCTTAGAAATGGTTTTTGTGATAAGTATTTCGATATGCAGCATTTACTTCAAACGAAAAAAAAATATGCATACAAAATTTTAATTGTTAAAACTATAAACCACTTTAAAATATCTCACTCAAAAATTAGTAGGTCAGAATCAAATCTTTTTTTAATTTATTTTTTAAATTGTCATTAGTTTTATAAGTTTGACTTCATACAAATATATTTTTTATTACGTAAGTGAAATTTTGGATTCCAGACTATAATTTAAATATTGTTTCACAAAAAAGGCTTTCCATTTCATAAGATCAATGCAAAATATACAGAATAAATAACAAGGTTTTGCCTTTACATCTAATTTCACGCATGCGCAGATAACAAGTTTTTACTGTCCTGTGAATCACTCTTTCTAACAACAGTCCAGAAAGCCGAGAATGACGTGGGATCAAAAAAGCATTCCGGAGTAGAAAAAGATGTCGTTCCTCGGTTCCCACATGGGTTTGGGTTGGGGGGATTCTCTTTTATCGATCATCTGTGTTCTCTTTTTCTTTCTTTCCGAGATGGTTGGGAAGAAAGGAGGGAGTGACATATGGGGGAAGGGAGGAAAGAAGGGAAAGAGGAAGGGGATACTTGACCCCTCAAAGGACGCAGCAGACGTGACTTAGAAGAGAAAAAGAACTGGTCAACACATTTGGCTGTTCATCGCCTATTTGGACGGTGAAACGTCAAAAAGTGAAAAGGTTCTGGGAAAAAGAAAAGAAACTTGTCCACCTGACGTTGACAAATGTGGAAATAAACGATCGAATTTTAAGTTCGAAGCAAAGAGAGAGTAAAAGCATTGTGTACTGTTATTATATTTTTTACAATTTGTCAATAAGAATTCGTGCGAAAAAACTATAGTGGCATTAATTACATTACTGATTTTTTTTCTTCTAAAATAAAAAGGTGAAGCAGTCGAAATATTGCAACTCAACACCACTCTGGAAAGCGTAGTAAGTTTATAGATGAATTTATCACTTTACGAATTTTGATAAATAAGCTGATGTTTCTATAATTATTATTTTGAGATTATGTAAAAATAAATATTTATGTTTTCTTTATCTTTGATCTTGTTGAAATAGATTGGGAAATTCCGGAATAACCCAACAACATTCATTTTTTGTAGAGTTTCCTTTTAGAAAAGTGCGTTTGAATCTTACGATTGTCAAAGGAAATTTAGTTTCTTAAAATTCAATGTAGTAAAGACATCTATCAGCTCATATACAATTAGGGAAAGACTTACCATTGAATCAAAGGAGGTTTTGAAACTTTTATTTTTGAATTAGTTAGATCTCAAATAACACGATGCTTTCCACCTCATGCAATGGAAATTTTTTCTTTCAAAATCATGATGTCTCTGCGTTATTTTTATATTCAAAGAGAGAGTTATGTTTATACAAATATTCTCTTGACGATAATTCATACTTTTTCAATACATGATTCTTGTGTATTGATTCTCAAATTATGGTAATTATACCATATTTTAAAATTCAGTTTAGAAATATGTGAAAAGAAAAGGACAGTACTTAAAAAGTTTTTAAAATAAGCAAGTACTCACAAGATTTTCACGCAAAAATTCACTGATTAGATAGACGCATTCGAAGCATAAAGTACTTTAAAGTTTTCTGTAATAAGTTAAACTCTTATGTATTCTAAAACATCATACAAATTAGTGAAAGTCGAAGTTTATGACTCAAGAGACAACTTTGGCTTGGCTGTGCAAAAAGATGTACATATGCGATCTAGACATTAGAAAAAGTGGGGGGGAGGGAGTAAAAATTGTTGACATAAGGGAAGAAAGGCGAAAATAGAGAATGATTGTTATGGCATCTTGGGGGCGCGTCACCAGTGTTCACCAAAGACAATAAATCCAATGGGAAAATAACATCACTGGAGTACCACGGAGTCGTAATTCCTGTATTATTTGAAGGAGATAAGTACCTGAAGGGAAACATCATACAAAATCTTATTCCAAATAAGATCACGTGACGTGGCCATGAGAGATAAGCGCGACAAAATTAGTGGAGGCAGTAGGCTCAATATATGTTTCATTTTTTCAGTTACGGAGGGGGGGGGGGTCTAATCAATGTTCATTGACTTAGTATCTTTTTTATGGTACTCAGATTTCCCCTTTCCGGTAGACCCAAAACAATTAATGACAAACTTGACATAAACACTTTTGAAATCGTATCAAGATTGGCATCAGCATATAGCAGCCATTTTTATTTACAAGCTTTTATTTAACTTGATATGTTCTTATGTATGTTTCTCCAGTTAAAAATTTTTACTCGAATGTTAACCCATTTCCTATCATCCGATTAATCTGATATTTTGCGTACACCTATAACTCCGATGACGATACAGCACCATGGCATGTTCAAGAATTTAGGGGGGGGGTTGGTGTCCTTGATACCCGGATCTTGCATTTGGTGTTCGAAATTTAACCCACTTCCCATCATCCGAACGAGCTTAAATTTGGCATACATGTATCATTTAAGTGGCAATAAAATACTGTAATATGTTCAAACAGTTACGGACATAGAGGAGACCCGAGGGCCTTGCTCTTATTACCATCACAATTCAGTAGAAATGTCGCACACATGTATAGTTCCTGTAATTTTTTTTTAGTCTAAAATGTCCAGATTAAAAAGAATTAAATTTTTAAAAAAAATCTCAAGTTTTTTATTTAATGATGGACTAAATAGTATAAAAATATTTTTTTTTTCAATTTATAAAAAAAAATGCGTACTTAATAAAGGCTTGAAGCGTTAATACTTCCTTTCGTCTCATACATATGTAAGTAACTATGCTACTTAATTTATCAGTAATTACTGAAATATTTTGGTTAAGAGCTTCAAGCTTTTAAAATTATATACAATTTTACATTTAAAAATATTTATATCTTTTAGTCCATTGTAAAAGAAATTGGTTTAAAAAAACTGTTACTTATATTTACTATAACAAGATTTATTTGATTATTTGACTTTACTTGATCAACATCTCATTTGACTTACAAGAGTAGGCTATTAGGAATGGACCTTGTTGTATGGAGCTATATTTAAATTAAACCAGAATAACATCAAATTATTGATAGAATTTTGAGTATAATTGTATTTGAAACATAAATAATTCCAATAGTTCATAAGAGAAGAATTGATGAATTGGTAGTTTAATAACATCACTCTTAATAACAATACGAAGACTATTGATGACGGATTTTGTAACTTTGAAGACATGGGCAAGTAAAGAGGTGAACACCTGAGTTGGAGGGAGGGGTAATTCCCTCTACAAACTTCTACACTATGCCAATGTAAGGACTTCGAGCACCATTAAATTAAATGTGCATCAGTCCCATTACTTGATGTGTTTTTAGTGGAATCAAAATTCAAACATTCGTCAGACTGAATTTATATAATGTGATAGACTTGAACTCACAGTCAACAAAATGCAAAGCTTGCCGTCAAGTTATCAACGATCCTCCATTTACTCCCATTAACTATTGATTGTTTCATTGCATTTTTAATCGTGACTCACCTGTATACAGAGAAGATTTAAGAGACAATACTTTATTTTAATTAAAAACTTTTTTTCCTAACTATCTAATGAAAATATTGAAGTAAGGAAAACTCAAAAAAATTTTAATTCAGGTTTTTTTACATGCTTTTTGCACATTTCCGAAGTTTAGAAACCACTGTAAGAAAATAAATAAATTTGTACACATTTGCATAAATATTGATTTTTTTTTCTCCCCAGACTTCACCGGGAGAGTTGAAGTAAGTCTGAAAACTTTGTTAATCCGATTTACCAGTGCTTAAATGTAGTCTTAAAACCACCCGCAATAATCGGCTCTAATTGGCAATTATTGTCAATCACTGCGAGTTATTAAAGGACGGGGCGGTTTCGCCTTTCTCGAGTCACGTGACCACCACCCCGCACGATTTCTGGATAATTACCGAACAGACGATGTTTCTTTTGTTTAATAATTTCTCGCAATTACGTTTGTAGAAGTTTGGGGGTGCTGTCACCCTTCTCTCCGGAAACATGATGGATTGTTTTGAGCAAAATAAGCGGGGATGCAGAGGGGGGTATCACTCAACAATCCTCAAATAAACTCGTGTTTCAATAAAGTGTAACTGAACATGGAAATGTTTCTCGAAGCCTAAACTCCAATGTTATACATCACTTATCATGTAAGGGTGGTTCAAAAATTGCCCGCGTTAGAGGTGAGAAACGGGGGTTGTTTGGAATGGCATATGAAAATCGAGCGCCTCACTTTTGTACTTTCCAGGGATCATTTTTTAAGAAGTTTACAAGTATGATGTCCTTCACGTCCCCAAAAAATCATTGGCATAACTGTTTCGGCCAATAAGACCAACTTCATCTTTTTCGGAACCAATTCCCCCGAAGCATCGGTTTCGATTGTTGGTCGGCTTTTGATGATGAATAATGATTGATTTAGGTCTCATCGATAGTGATGTTCGAAGCAACATGATCATTCGTCACTGCACCAATTAAATTTTCAATCGGCAGTAAAAAATGGCTTCCAAAGCAAAATTAACTGATAAATCAGTGTCAAACGTGTTTTGATGCAAACGTCACTCCATAGATGAGAATGATAACTCCAATTCGCTTCAGCAATGATATATGTCGCCAAAAATAGGTACTTTTTAATCCCCTCTTCCCCATCCCTCGTCTGTATTACTTTCATTAAATTTTATGACTTCGAGTAGACTGAGGTATGATCAACCTGATTAAAGCAGTCTTTAACATGAGTTTACATGTTTATGAGTTTTTTTTAATATGATAATCTGATGCCGATGATAGAAAATAGATTCTATTACGTTCATTTCTCGGAACTTGCTTGCACTATTAGGCAAATGTGAAATGGAACAAAAATGAAATGCATTTTTCGAGTTTAATAATTTAGCAATAACCCTTATAGTGAAATGCATTTGACTCCTACTGTGCTTGATATGGATTCAACAAGGAATTAAATATTTAAACAATAATATTTTTTTAGCTTCGTGAAGTCTTCGTTGATTTTCTTCCCAATTTTATTATATTTAATTATCAGTATTATGTTTGCCTCAAACTGAGACATTCATTTATTATATATCTTAATCTAAGAATCTACAAATTATTCAATTAAATGAGAAGAAGAAAAATTTATATTTTTTTTAGTCTGTCTCGAGTGAATGTCAAATTAAGGTCAGACCTCATATGTTTAAATATTCGACATTTTTTGTGAGCCACTTTCCAAAAATGTAATTACGAGATTATTCTGGATAATGTCTAGTTTCAATTTAAATATCTAATATGAAAATTATATTTATATTTACTTTAGTTTCAAATTAAATTCAATTTCTTAATAAAATTGATTAGCTAATCTATGTTATATATATATATATATATATAACATAGATTTTATGTTTATTATTATTTCTTTGACTTAAAATTTAGTTGCATGTTCATTTATAGAATATATTATAAAAACTAGAAAATGTTTAAATAACTGCTTGTACCATATCATTAACAAATCTAATCATAAATAAGACAACTTTTTTCTAAAATTGGTTGTTTTATTAACGACGCACTGAGAAGCAACACGAGGGCTCTTGACGAAGAATCTCAGGATTTTGAGCCGTGGTCAAAAATTGACGAGGACAACACGTGAGCTGGCATCTTCCTCTTCAAACTTCCACACCACGTCAATGGTAGGACTTGAATACCCGACCAGATTTAACATATATCAGTCCCTCTACATGATGGGTCTTTAACATCATTCAGGTTCGAGCGCACGACTCGAGGAAAACAATGCCGGCCGCGAGTATACGACCATGACCACTAGACAGCAATGACTTATTGTCTAAGAATTACTTCTAATTGATTTTCACAATCCCTCAGGAATTTCTCTTGAGGAAGAAGAACATTAAAACTTTTTCATATAATTTAGAATAAACGATTTCAGCTTACTTTTAAAAAGACTAAAAAATATTTGTAGAGGGTCTAGATTTCTAATCCATCTCTATCCCTTCATGATTACACTACTGCTTTTGTTCTTATATAAAAACTGTATTTTAAAAAAAATTCCTACCTTTATTTTTTTATCTAAGTAAGGAATCTTAGCATAAAGGAAGGAATATTGTCAAAATATTTGTCTTATACGCTTTATGTAACTCATATTATTAGTGTTAACTGAGTACTGAAAAAAATATTTCATCAGGTAGATATAGCTTTGAATCTTTTCTAAAGTATGCGTGAATCAGATTAACATACTGCCATGAGATGTCATTTTTAATAAAGATACTCTTTTGTCTTTTGTATTGACAATTTCAGTAGGAATCCCAATTATTCTTTACCATTTAATTCCCTAAATATATCTGTCCCACACTCATCTGATGAATTTATCTCAAATTAGGACGGATTTAAATTCATATTATAGACAAATTTATATTTTGAAATTGTCGTAGTCAAATCCCAAAATTACGCCTCCCTTTATTTATTTATTTTTTTTTTAAAAAAAAGACTTTTAATGGAAATTTAACGCTAAATTTACGGTCATTGGCTACACTGGGTGTTTTCAATACTCATGGGCAAAAATTTAAAGGGTGATAGTTAACATTTAAACAAGCAATTATCTCCTTACAATTTATAAGTGGAGAGTAAGTGGTGAATCGCTAGACTGAGCTGTAATGGAAAGCAAATAGCTCGAGTTTTCTTACACATCGTCCTTTCTATCGTGGATTTCAGGAGACATTCAAAGGATGGATTATCGAAATCCATCTTTTTGCTTGGTATATTAAAAAGAATTTTTTTTGTAAATTATTTTGTCAAAATCTGTAAATTTTTATTTACTGTTTTCCAATACATTTTTCTCTGCCTTGGATGTACACTTTCCGCTTACATACTTGCTATATATAAAATAATAAGAGCAGTTTCACTTCCAAAAATCACTTCTTTTCTCTACAAAGCTCACCGTTGAAGTGATAATTTAAATGATAAGGTTTTCCAATTGTAAATTGCTGGTTCAAAGTTGTTTGTTTATGTACCTATTGCTAAAAAGCCTTCAATTGATTGGTGTTTTTTCTATTCGTTCATTATTGATTCATTTTCATTTTTTTTCGATAATTTATCTTCATAAATTAACCTGTTAAATAAGTGGATTTTCGTAAAAATAGGTGTACAACATCTAGAAAAAATAAAATATAGGTGTTCCAGAGAATTGAGTAGAAACATTTGTACGTTGTGCTTTATATAAAAATGTCTACATAAATATATGTGTCTATATAATGTCTACAGAATAAATTTTGCCTGTTCTGAGTTTTTTAAGCATTAAATCAAAAACCGTCAATTTTACAGGTTTCGTACATCTAATATTAAAGCATATTTGTTCGTGAAAATATAGTTCTGGTAAAAAAGAAGAGAATCAACTGAAGTAAAATGTATATTTCTACATTTAACGAAAATCAGAGTATTTTTAAAGAAAAAGTGTATAATAAAATAGTATAAATAATGTATGTATGTGAGAGAGAGATAAGTTAACAGAAGTACAGAAAATTCAAGCTACATTTCAAGAAGAATTTTTATAAATTACTTATTATAATATATAAGAATCACACTTCAGATTATTGGCGAGGGATCTTAAAATTTTGAACCACCGTCAAGAGACGAGATCGACACCCGAATCTAACATCTCCCTTTCCTTACTCCCACACCATCCCAAGATGAGGACTTAGAGCAGGAACAGATGTAACGAGCATTATCCCTATACAGTACGGGTCTTTTGTAGAATTAGGACAAGAATACAAGTCTCATTTGAAACATCGGTTTAAATTAGGAGAGAAAGCGTGTTTAAGAAACTTTTTGACGGTAACTTAGTATACGTTGGAATTCTTATTTTTCCAATTTCCTAAATGTCTTTTGGTTTTGGTAACTAAGTTATACTTAAGAAATTGTAAAGATGATATTTGCATATTAACTTTGAACTAGACTTTTTTTGCCTTCATGAGTATTTGCCCATTTTTTTGCTAATATTCGAAGAGTGAAGCTTAAACATTTAATTATTTTCATCAATTAAAATATAATTTTTTTAAAATATTATAATTAGAGAGAGACATCCGTGTAGAATCTCGCTTTATTTAGAGCAATTATAACGGGTTTCTTTCGCGTAATTAACTTCAGCTAACCCTTAGGAACTTTCATAGGATATTACTCGATTTAAGAACCTCTTCCAATAAATGAACAGTGATTAAAAAATTAGATTATAAATATTGATGCATAGTGAATAGAATTGTTGAGATAAAATTTACAAACTGATGAGAGTTTAATAGTAGGAGAATGGAGGAAGGGAGAGTGATTGGAAGAGTACAACGCCGATGTTAGACGTGGACTTATGCTGATAAGAGTAAAGTGATAGAATTAGACGATAGTATGCATTGAGGATCCATGAACAGAAAGGGAGTCGAATCCTGTGTACATGCTCTATTACTGACTCGCATCCGATGAGTCAATCATAGCTAAGTCTATTTTTGTAACATTAATCTTTAGATAGGGATGTGTGGAAGTCATAATCTACAGACTTGATAATAAGTATTCTGCGTGGTGATTGTTCTAAGACTCGAATAAACATAATTTTTCATAATTTGCTTGATTGTATCAATCAGAGACTATTTAATTATTGATTAATTTTGGAAAGATTAGATGATGGAAGTGTTCACGGGACGCTACATAGCTTGCATCTCAATTCCGAGAGAGGTAAATGTTTGACATACTGTAATAAAATATCAAGCAGATAAATAAAAAGTTCTATAAGCATCTAAAAACTATTTAGTTATGTGAAGTTCAGCACATAAAGTTTTTGCAAATTACAGTGTTTAAGACTCATAATTTGCTACACTTATTCTTATTCTTGTGTAGATATAAATTGATCTCATCTTTTGTATAAAAGAAATAAAATTAAGACTTAATATTTTAATTCATAAGTAAACGAAACTATGTCAAATAGAAATATCACGAAGATCATTAACTTATGATGACTGTTTTTATTTTAAGTAACTTTAAATATTCCATCATATAAAAATGCAGAAATTATTTCAAATGTATCTAAAAATTACAGTTTTATTCCGAGTTTAACGTGATACTTTTTGACTAATTATTTCCCATTAAAATACTGATTCGCGTAAAATTAGAGGTAACAACTCTTATAATTTATAATAAACAATAACATGAGTTATTAATTATTTAAAATAAAGGCTTATCTGACTAAACTATATTTTCTTTGAATTCTTTTATGTCAAATGAATGGATAATATTAAATTCACTATTTTTTTTTCTTATTATTTTTCTAAAACATTTTGGTGTTGAGGTTACGTACGGGTTAATACGGTAAACACAGGTAACCCCAATAAAACATGGATCTTCTATAAAATTGTTCTGCTTTAACATAGATCTGGAATGTGAGAAAACCCTTTTACGCGTGCAACAAGGCATCCTGGATTATCATTGAGTCGACCCAAGATTCAGAAAAAACAACGCCAACCATGAACTCGTAATCATAACCCCTCGGCATCCGCGGCCTCTTAAAAGCAGTCAGAAGAAGATGCGTATAAAAGCTTTCATCATTAAAAAATGGCCAGCAGAGAACACAGTACCCTAAAAATGATGAAAGTCGAGAAAATGTTTTAAAATTTACTTTAATTGTATAACTTTTCTATATGTATGTAAAAAAATTCATACCTTTAGTTATATTATTTAACTAGCTGTTTAAATTTTTTCAACAATAACTTTACTTTTTTCTATAAATCGTTTTATTCATCCCCAAAAAATTAAAAAACTTTGATATTTATGTTGTTTTATTGCTTTTTAAACTGCTTTTTTCTTATCAGATTTTTAATTTAAAATCAAGGCAGTGCACTTAAAATGCAAAGGCTTTTTTGTAATTCATATAAAGTTTATACATTTTTCTAGCTGTTTTGTATAACATGTTTTAGTTTTATAAAGTATAACATGTTTCATAAATAAAGATTTATATAAATGTTTAATTTTAAAAAGATACACAAAAGTAAATTTAGCAGTTTTCGAACTGATTTTTGCAGCATCTGATAGTAAAACACTAGTACAACAAAACCCTCATCAGATAACCCGTGCATCAGCCCTGATTAACGACGGATCTTTATCGCATTAGGACTAGAACAACCCATATCCTACCATAATAATAATTTGTCTTCTCAACTACATTTCAGAATGTCATTATAAACAAAACTATGAAATTCATCCCATCTGAACTCTAACGTAATTGCGTAAGTAACTTATGTAAACGAATATGAATTGACTAGAAAAAAGATAGATCCTATCCGAACAGTACAGAATAAAATAGTTCTAAATTAATTAAAAAAAAAAAAAGAGTGAATCTCACAGATTACCTGTAATGGTATATCTGAGTTATGTTTCAGTAATTATTTCAATACTTAATTTATGTTTGAGATGTGTCGAAAAAATGAAATGTTAAATCTTCATGCGATTCTCATAGGTACACATTAAAAATGGGAAAATAGCCCTATTAGGTTAAACCAAGCAGCGACGCATTAAGAATGCTAGAATTTCTACCGTTGCCGAACCCGAATGGAGAAATTAAAATGCTTATTGCTTAAAAACAGGTTATAAAATAGATTGAAAAGTATGCCCAAAGTTTCTTGGTTTTTTGAAATGGATAAATAATTGTGTGAGTAAAGATTTGAATAATCGAATCAAAGTTAGTAAAAAAAGAGAAAGATAATTTTTTTATTAAGTTACTAATTCAGAAGAAAAAAAAGTATATATATATATATATATATATATATATATATATATATATATATGGCTTCTCTTATATACAAATATATTGTATGCATATTTTACTTTCTATGTATCAGAAACAGTCTAATGTCATTTTTGTTACATAATTTTACTGACACTTCCTATACGTTTTTATTATCTCGGTTTTATTAATCCATTTACTCAATTATTTATTTGCCTTGTTAATAACTTTATTTTTATCTCTCTTTGAGGTTTAACTCTTTTCTGTCTTTTAATAATATTCAATAAATGTAAGTAAAACTAAATCTAGCAAAAATATTCATCCTAAATTTATATACAAACTAAAATGTACTCTAACAATGAATTTATACCCTTTAAACTGAAAGATATCATAGTACGGATAGATATGAAAAGGAAACTACGTGACTATACCTAAAATAAACGATCTACTCATTCTGATCAATCAATCTCTAAATGTAGAAATATATGATAAATGGAAACTAAAATGTACATTAACAAAGAATTGATATCTTTTAAATTGAAAGGTATCTGTACGGCATGACTAGACCAAAAAGTAAATAATCTGCTCGTTTTGATCAACCACTCACTGCCTATTCCAGAAAGAAAAAAGCTCCTATTCTTCTTTTTCTATCCGGTAAAAAAATACCTTTCCGAATTTCACATCCAGAATCCGGATTTTAAAGGGGAAAGAATGGCTTAGAAAAAGCAGAAACTTCAAAGAAAGGACTTCCTATATATAAGTCCTCAAAACTGATAACTAAAAATCCGAGATTTCTCCCTTTTTATGGCAGGGAGGAGGTCTTCCTTTTTTTCTATTTTTTTTTTTTTTTTTTTTTTCTGGATAAAAAAATAGAATGAGGAGAAAAGTCGGGAACTCAAAGAAATGTAAATCGGGACAGGGCGACCCCTTTTTTCTGAGTGGAAAGGAAAGGAAAGAAAAAAAATGCCCCTTTATGTACTTCATATTTTGACAGCAATCAAATTTACATACATATAAATGTTAGGAGGGAAAAAATATTGGAAACGAAACGTGGTCACACGAGAAAAAAATATATATCTGTCAAAGTTCAAATCATCCGTTTAGAGCTGTATAAAAGTTATTGAAGTTTGTGTAATATTTTCACTCAAAATTTCTGTCTAGTGGTTGCTCTAATGGAGCTTTATTCGCAATCGTGTTTGACAGACACAAATCCCAAGAAACAATATAAAAGCATACATAAATAGCTGAGATTTTTAAGAGAAATATTTGCAAATTTCCCCCAAATTTCAATCCTGTGTTGTTTTCATTATTCGTCTGTGATTTTTATATAAACATTTCCTATATTACTTGTTGATGATGTTAAAAAAAAATTCACTGGATATCTTGACTGACAAAAACTTGTGACTGGACGCCAGTAAATGAATATTTAAATAAAATAAGATTCATAAAGTAATTATAATGTTTATATAAAACTTATATAATTATGAAAAAGAATATATATATATATATATATATTGGATTTTAATTGTTCTCTAACTTTTATGTTTTTTAATGATAAATGCATTGCTTTATATATATATATATAAAGTATCAAATTTTAAAAATGGTACTTTAAAGTATTAAATGTTTTTAAGAAAATTACCCTAAACAGTAAACAACTAACCTATATTTTTATTCTAACTTTTTTGGAATACTTTGACAATCTTTTAAGAAATTACAAAACCTTCTTAAGTACACAAAATAACGAGTTCTAAATTCTCTTTCTTCTCAGCTTAAGTACCCACATCTACTCTCTCTCTCTACTCCACTTATTTAAAACACTTCGGGACTTATAAATATTATCTTATCAATCTTATTCACTATAACATATCTATTCTAATTTATTTAAGTCACTGACCATTCACAAGCAGAAGTTTTCAAATCAAATAACGTCATCGCAAAACCAGAGAAGGTTAGTTGAATGGAAATACGAGAGGGTACTATAAAATTTAAATTATTACTAATAAATAACCAAGAAAATTGGATAAAATTTATTCCGCATATCAGTTGAACTTCATGTACATAATGTTGTAAATTACAGTTATTCATGTTGATCTGTTAAATTTCAGGAAAACGCACATTGATGTAATCTAATGAAACATTTTATGCTCTTGATGGTAAGTTAGGCTCTTATGGGCTGGAAAATTGATGATTTGGCTCAGGTGAAACAAATATTTTCGCATAATATTTTCTGTCTTTTACAGATTAGATATCCGCGAAAACATTCAGCTACAGCCATTAATAAAAAGTTCTAAACCTCTATAGATACCTCTATAGATCTAATACTAATTTAAATTATTCATTATCATACAAAATTTCTCAGAAATCTGCTTATAGATTTGGAGGAAAAGTAGACAGTGACTAAATCATAATACTCGTAAGCAAGGCATATATAAGCAGGAAAGTAAATAATGAAATCTAAGGTGGTGAATCAATGACTCTTTATTGATATAAATGGTAAACTACATCACATCACAAGTGCTAAGCAGAAACGAGGTCCACCTCATTTTTTATTCAGCTTATTTTATTGGGCCAGTCACTATACGATCGTATTTTGTATGTACGTAGAAACATGAATTGTTTGTGTATATATATATATTCCGAAAATATAAATGATTGAGGATCTGTTAGAAGTAGCAAGGGTCAAATGATGCAACTATGATTGTCTCTAATCGTCTCATTGAAGGAGGTGACTTTTGTATAACGTAATAAATTACAAAAGTGGAATCTTCGCAGCTTTCACCATCTACCCCCATCATAAGTATAAATTGTTCAGAAAAATATTGGTGGATATACAGATGTGAATCAAAAAGTATGTAATTTTGATGACAGATGGTGTTGTTTAGGCAAGTTGATATAACCATTAAGTTGATATAATCATCTTAAAATCTAATTAAATAGTCAAGAAGTTAAAAGCTTCAGTTGAAGATACGTGAGAGAAGGACAAAGCTCTTTTACCTATCAAATTATTTACAAGATCGCTCTCTTTCTTTCTCTCCAGAATCTCTCTTAACTCGGTTAATTCTAATATATATTCTAATAATAAAGTCTTAGTCTGCAAGAATCATGGAATTTGTTTCAATTAACACATTCTTTGTTTATAACAGATTCAACTCTATATATTGGAAGTCGCTTCAATCCAAACGATTAATTGCGGTGGCTTAATCAAATTTACAAACATAAATCAGCTTGTCGTTATCGACACTTTTCCTTCTCTCTTCTTCTCTCTCAATTCTATTTCGCTTAAATATCACTATATTTATCTAATTCAAATTCCTCTATGTTATGAGAAAATCATGACTAACCCAACCTCATACATTGTGTACTGCCACCTACTAAATAGCGCCGAAACAAATCGGACACTGTTTCATTGGTTAGTTTTGATTTGGCTGGTAAATCAAAGTTTAATTACTTCCGCGTCGATTTGTCGTCGTCATTTTGCATCGAGTTCAGACTGGGATTCATCATTCAACAACAAACAAAGCAACAAACAAAAAAGTTTCTAGCGATGAATCTGCTCCAAAGAAGGCAAGATCGGTTGGCGACGATTTATTGGGAGGCGGACAGTGTTCTACTTATGGACTTCTTTGAAAAAAGGAAAACGATCAATAGTTAATACCCCCCCCCAATTCTCATTTCCTATTTTTAATATTCCTAATTCAGATGCTATTTGATCTACACTCGTGACTGTTTTGGAAGATTTTATTCAACATACTTATGATCATTCATCTAAACCGTATTCTCTACCTTAAATCATTTTATTTTATTGGAGAACGTTAAGAAACTGAATGTACCTCAACTTTCAGAAGTCAATGTATTTATTTTATTAAAAATAAATGCATGCGCAGTGATATACAATCAACTTCCAAAAACTGTATTTCCTTCAATGCTTTAAGGGAAAGGCAAAATACAATACGCACCACTACAATATTTTTTTCAAAAAAGACAAGCTTCTCTGGATTTATCGCGTCCTCTCACAGTTATTTCATGCAGACCTAGTAATTCCTGCATAAATAAAATTCAAAAGGTTTAATATACTTCAGACCTAAACGTCGAGAAAAATATTATCTTTAACAAAATGGCACGAATAGCCCTTAAACAAAAATTAGTTGTTTATCGTACACTCTATGCCTTTTTTTAGTGAAAAAGGAGGAAAACGTAAGGTAAATACCGGTGAAAGAAATTACCCAGAGTCCTCTACTGTTTACCATTCCCGGGGTTCTTAAGACACCACTTAAGATCCTAAATCGAATTCGGAATATTCTTCTTCATGCCGAATGTAAAGAAAACGATATTTATTTCTATTGCTCTGAGCGTTTTCGACTCATATCAAGAATTTTTGTGTTTTTATTGGATGAAAAATAGGAAATGCATGAAATTGTACTTTATCATTCTACAATTGCTTTTGATGTACAGGAGTTTTCTCTTATGTATATACAGATAGATTTTTGAGATAACTGAATAAAATGCTATTTTGGGAAGGGGAAATAGAAAGAAAGATAAATTCCAATCTACTTAATGTATTCAATATCTGAGGGAAAATATTTAATTTTGCATAAAAGTGGCTGATATTCAAACTACTTTTATCATTTTTATTTTATTTTATTTTCTGTTTAATTTAATAAAAGAAATTTGCTTTTCACTGTTAGTACTTTTGTGAAAATCACATTTTTGCCTTTATTTATATGAATGAAAATAGACTTCTACCTTCATCTATAAAAACTATATCAAAAGTAGCTTAAACGTTTCTTTCCACGTTGGAATTTAGGAATTTTTCTTTAAGAGTCCGTTTTTACGCTTCATGTGCCAAATTTTGAAATAAAAGATCTCCTTAAAACTTTTTTGATTACATTGTAAAAGCAGATTAGAAGATTTACATAAAAATAATAGAAATTTTTAAAAAATGTCGTTAATTAGAACTAATAAATTAAACTGATACTTTATAATACCGTCGGGTCACTAAAATTAAAAAAGATTCACAACTTTGAAAATAAAGAAACTGTTCAACATTTCACTGCACCTTTTGATACCATGTATAATAAGATACATGTACTACTCTCGATGAAAATCACGAAAAAAAAATTTGTTTTCATTCAAGCATGAAAGTATTTTGCACACTCCACAGTTTGTGTTGGGCCGACTTTCTCTCTATTTTTTAGCACACAATTCACAGCGTCCTCGATTTTCCACAAAGGTAGACAAGTGGCACCACCTAGTAAATATACTCAAAGGATCAAAAAATTATTGAATAAATTATGAATTCACTGAAAAAATTAGAATAACAGTTATATCATTTCTCTGTTCTCGCATTCCTGGAACACATTGCTCACTTTTCTTCATCTGAACTCTGCTGTAAACATTTTCAGCATTCTGGAAACCAAATGATGAAGCTACATAGGGATCATCGATCGACATTTCTTCATCAGATGATCTCTCTACAGGTGTGTCACTGCAGTCCAAATAGAGACTTTCGAAGAGTGGCAAAGCCTTTTCTGTTGTTAGACATATCTGAAATGACATAGGCAATATTAAAATGGCTGAAAACAAAAACACACATTTTCCAAATAGCAGTAAATTAATTCAAGCACAAAACAAACTTACTGGCTATTTTACACAACGCATGAAAAGAAAAATATATGTGGATAAAAATAAATAGAAATCAAAAAAATTTAAATTTGTTTTAAAAATCATATCATAGATAAAAATAATTATTCTTTGATTTCTAAGCTAAAAAGTACATACAATAGCTTCATAGATCCGACAGTATTTAAAAGTAAGTTAATGCATTAGTCCCAAATAACTAAATGTATTAGTCCCAATGATACTTAAAAGTACCACTTCAAAAAGATTTTGAAAATAAAGTACAAAGGCTTACATTTCTTAATTTTAAAAATAACTATATTTCTCATTGCTTATGAAAAAAGAAGAACACTGAACTCATCTAGGAATGTTAAGATGTTTTACCGAAGAAACAATTTCGCATATCACACAACGAGATGGAGGCTAAAATGAGATATAGTTATAGCGGGAAAATATTCCTTCTCAACCATGTTCAGCTTAATACAAATACTAATGCAATTAGTAGATGATAGAGGGAAATATTTAGCATTAATCCTGAAACGTATTGATGGTGATGGATGAGTGGAATATTTTTAAAATGAATATAATTCTAATAGAGGGGAAGGGGGTACTTTAAAGTTACCGTCATAAAAAAAAAAAAAAAAAAGGTTAATTTTTTTTATCTGAAAATATAAATTCTCGCTTTATTTTCAAGAAATTGGTGGAAATAGAATTCGGAATAATCTTCTTCACGATATTAATAAAAGAAAACAACGGTATTTATTTCTGCTGTTAAGAGATATAATGAAAAGGGTTTTTTTATATATATGTATGATAATGTATTCGTATATATATATACATATATATATATATATACATATATATATATATATATGGGCTGCATGTATGCATGTATATATACATATATATATATGTGTGTGTGTGTGTGTGTACTATTTATGGAATAAATCTGGTGTTTAGGGATTGTTTGAAGACTATTAAACAGTCAGGCCCATGGTGCAGAAACATTTTATTAACCATCCGGGGGGGGGGCGTTTATGTGAGATTCATTCCAGCTGAATTCGGTTTTAATATCTTTATACTAGAATGTGCTATGAAAGCCTGCACTTGGTTATTCTACCCATTAACTTTGACCTACTTTCAATCATCACCTTAACATTGAGGTGTTAATGAGGCTTCGAATATCCGCCATTTGTATTTAAGAGAAACGTACAACCGTTCTTTGTATAATAACTTATGTGATCAACGTAATGAAGAAAAACTACTTGGAAGGAAATAACTGTGATAGATTATTAATTTGCTTAGAAGGGAAACTTGATCAAAGAGAGTCTATCTGCAATGTGGCCTAAAAATTAAGGCATTGAAAAAATAATTAGAAAATTAGGCATTGAAGAAGCGATGCAGAGAGAAAGGATATAAATCCTACCATTAGTACAAAAGCTGCAAAATCGCGAGATTCAGTTTTGAAATTTAATAGAAATTTATATGTTTGGAGCACTTTAAGCTCATTTTCTCAAACTGCAATGTTGAGATTCAATGACTCTGAAAACTAATATCTCCCTTTTTAGGTATTACTTTTAAATTCGTGTTTTACTTCCAAATTGCGTTTATACGTTTGTATCACAAATGCAAATAGTTAAGTAAAGTTATCAGCAATTACATTTATTTTATTCTCGAGTCATTTCCCTTACTATTTAATCATTTTATATGTTTATGAATCTTAGAATTTAAATAAGATATGCTTAAATAATGCGTACTTATTGACTCTTACAAATTGCATTAATTAAACTCTTAAAAATCCACAATAGCACAAATCTGCATTATATGAGTAATCTTTCGCATTAATACAGATGCTGACCTCTTGGAAGATTAAAACGATTTTTACCAGAAAAAACTTATAATGATGTTCTCACTCTTATTTCTCTTCAAGTAACCTTGGGACTTTCATATCGATTTACTGAATTATTGTTTATTAACTTTGTCCTTAGAAGCGGCTGCGGTAGCTTAGTGGTCAGGGCTTCGGATTCGTGGCTGACGATTTTCGTTCAGTCGCGGGTTCTATCCTTGGCCTCTAAAGACCCGCTGTGTAGCCGGGGCTGATGCACGTTAAATCTATTCCGGGGCCTAAGTCCTATCGTGGGGGGAAGTTAGGAGAGGGGCTTCCAGCTCAGGAGTCGTCCTCATCACTTGACCGTGGTTCAAAATTATGAGGTCCTTCGCCAATAGCCCTTGTGTTGCTTCAAGTGCAACGTTAATAAAATTAAACTAAAAAATTGTCCTTGGAAGCAACACGATGGATTTTGGTGACGGATCTCGTAATTTTGAACTTCGGTCAAATGATGAGGACGACACCTGAGCAGAAACTTCCATCTTCAGACTTCTACACTACCCAAAGGGAGAATTTGGAACCTCGACAGATTTAGCAAACATCCTACCCTGCTGCAATTCGGGTTCTTTTTTAGCATCAAAGCTAGAACCCACAAATCACAGCAACACCGGTCGCGATTTCGCGACCCTGACCACTAGGCTACAATAGATAGAATAAAAAGAGCCTAGTAACTGCCCAGCAGAGAATTCTTTTCTACCTAAGTTTCTATAATCTTGCTTTCTAGCTCAACTTCCTATCTGAGTTATGTGCGGATCAACAGATAGGCATTTCAAAACTGGACAAACAATAACCAGCCACAAATGAAGTGATCCAGAATTCATGTAATAGTAGATTGAAGTATTGTTAATTAACGTTGAACTTAGAAGCAACACGATGGCTTTGGGTGATGGATCACATATTTTTAATCCTCGGCCAATTAAGGAGGATGACCCAGGTGACCTGGTAACTCTCCCTTCAAACTTCCACACCACTCCCACCTATAGGGCTTAAGGTATGGAGGATAAATCAATTATTTTGTGGAAAATCTGATAAGATTTGTAATGGAAGTGTTTCGTTTCATTTAACTAAGGCATTTAAAAGCGTATCTCATGACTTAAAACTTCAATCAGATGGATATGATTACGCATAAGTTATTATCTCCCTCTCTTAACTTCCACTCTACTGCAAAGTGGACTTTGATACTCAGCTCGATGTAATGTGCAACAATCTCCATTTTATTCTACGCTGGTGTCTTTGGCGGAAACAGGATTCGAACCTTTGACTCGACTTGAACATTAATGGTAATAGAGTTCACGACTATAATCACTGGAAAAAAGACTTCTTAAAAATTATTCTCAACGATTATGTAAAATTCTTATTTTCGTTTATTTCGTAGAATTATGATTACAATGTTCGTTACAAAACATGTTATGAAATTAAAAGAAGGAAAACGGGAATCAGCAGCACCGTGAACAAATATTAGTAAATGAGTAAACAAAATAAACTTATACCTTCTTTTGTTTCTTTATTCTTCACGCAACTTTTTAAAAGTTATTAAAATTCAATAAAAAAACCATCACTTCTTATCTTTATCTTCCAAAAAAAACATTTTTTTTTTCTTCTAAAAATTATTTTCAATTTAGTTTTGATGTAAATTTCTGTGTCTCTAGGGTTATTATTATTATTTTCTCATTTGATGTTACTGTGTGTATACTGCTATTTAGAATTTCATTTTATTAATAATTTTTATCAACGTCACTTTAAGACGCTACTAAGAAGCAACACGAGGACTACTGGCAATGGATCTCACAATTTTGAGCCTCGGTCAAAATTGGGATGCCACTGAGCCAGCATCCGATTTTTAAACTACCACATCCAAGTCCATCGAAAGGACATTGAGATTTGACATATTTAATGAGCCTGAGACGACGTAACACGACGGGTCTTAAGTGACATCAGGACTCGAGAAAGTTTTGCCCGTTTGTGAAGAGAAAGAAAAATAACACATTTAATAATATTTATTCTACATTATAATTTTTTTCGTTATTTATGACCTTTTGCCAACGTGATAATAATTTGTAAATACCATTTTTGAAAAATGTATTGTCTTTAAAAACGAAGAACTCGGGGTGTTCTCGGTCAACATCTGCTTCATTTTTGAATTTTTTTCCCTTCGAACAAAATTAGTTATGGAGAACAGGTGAAAATCGGTTTTAGTTTTTATTAACGTCACACTAGAAGCAACACGAGGGCTATTGGCGACGGACCTCGTAATTCTGAACCATGGTCAAGTGACGAGGACGACACCTGAGCTGGCACCCCCCTCTCCTAACATCCACACCACGCCTCCGGGAGGACTTCGGGCCCCGAACAGATTTAACGTGCATCAGCCCCGGCTACACGGCGGGTCTTTGGCGGCCAAGGATCGAACCCGCGACTGAACGAAAACCGCCGGCCGCTAGTCCACGACCTTGACCACTGGGCTACCGTGGCCCCAGGTGAAAATCGGAGAGTGTTGGTCTGGATAGTATGGTGGATGCGGCAGAACTTCTTAACCAGGCTCAATGATTTTCTGACGAGTCTCCAAAGCAAAATATGGTCTGGTATTATCATGATGCTGCAAGATAGGCATCCTACTGAAAATCATAGGTCTCTTTTCGTTGAGTGTATTATTTAAGTTATCCATTTTAACTGACAGTACCTCTCCAAATAGGACTTTTCTCTAGGTTTCAGGGCTCGTACTGTGTTGGTCCTTGGACGCCCAACTCTATAAAGTGCAATCTTGTAGTCAGACTCAAGATCAGTTGGTGGAGGGGAGCAATTTATTCGGCTCACGGGATGCTCTTTTCTGTACGATGTTTTCGCAAATAATCCACTTTTCATCATTGTATTTCATGCGGTCCAAGAAGGGTTCGTTTTTGTTCCAAGCAAGCAGAGATATGCATGTGACACAACTCGATTAAACAAATTTTTCTCATTAAACTCGTAAGGTAGCCATCTAGAATATTTGTATACCAATCCTTGTAAAAAAATTATATTGTGCAGTAAATATTTTTAAATGTATGAAAAATGTATTATTTTCTTAATCTGGCAGAACTTTCTGGTTGCTCTAATATTTGTAAACTAATCCGTATGTATTCTTTCGCAGTGCAATATAAAACTTTTATACATGTAAATCTTATATCAGATTTTTCTGGAAGAAAAACTCTGAAATAGAGATTGGACACACACAGAATATTAAAATCTCTCTAATATTTTTAGATCTTCATTAAATTTAATGCTACTGATCTTTAATATTTATGTACATCACGGTTAAAAAAGTTTTGGAAAATTCTTTATTATATTCTTGAGCTTATTAAATATTTATTTAATTTTTCATATATATCTATCTGTTTTGATTTAAAATTTAAAATGTGTATCCGAATATTTCTACTGAAAATCATAGGTCTCTTTTCGTTGAGTATATTTGAAATAAAAAAAAAGGAATTGACGAGTAGTTTTTCGAATTGTTTAATTAAGAGTGAAAATAAACGTTTTTGTTCAACAATTCAATTTTAAAAAAAAAAAGTTATCGAAACAATCATTTTAATACTAGTTATATATTTGAGATATTTTTATAATGAAATCAAAAGAGCCTCCTTTTAATAAAAATTGCAGCTTTCAAGCAAAATTTGACATTGAATTCAAGAATACATCAAAAAATTTCGTTTCGGGGAAAAAACTAAATAATGAAAAGGAAATATCGTAGGAAAAATAGGAAGTCCGTTTGTCAAAAAATACATTAGATAATTGAACGATACGAATAAATTTTGTTTTCAATAGTAAATAAATGAAAATTGTAAACTATATCTTTTTTTTTTTTCAATTATACCCTTTATATATATCCTATGTTTTAATGCTCCGCTTATTTCTAACTTGAGTATATGTTTTTTTATATTTAATTATCTTTTCAGAAAGCATATATATCAAAATATGTCACAAATTTATTAAGAGTTACAATTAATATACCTGAATTTCAGTGGAATATTTAACCTTAAAATTACAACATTAAACGTTTTAAATCTTTAAACAAAGAATGAAGTAACATATCTACTTGTATGGTAAAAATTAGCTTAAATAATGAGGGAATAGAACAAAAGAAAACGATGAAAAATCTTAAAACTTTTGCATAAAAACAACAAAAAAAACCTTAAGAAATAAAACCAGATTATATTTTTTTTTATTTTTGAAAAACAAAGGCTTTAAGAAAATGTATTTCCTGATCCATTTTCTGAAAACAAAAAATATTCTAAAGAATTTTTATTTTGTTCCTTATTTGTGTGCTCTCTTCTCCAACTAAAGAAAAATTCCATTTCTTTGAATTTTCTAATGTTTAGTATTTCTTATTTTGATCCGGAAATCTTCAAACTCATTAACAATAGAGTATATATATATGTGTGTGTGTGCGCGCGTGTGTGTACGTGCGTGCGTGCGTGCGTGTGTGTGTGTGTGGAGAGAGAGAGTATATATACATTATGAAAACTATTATATTTATATATACAAAAAACATAACGTAGCACTTAAAGGTTGATGAAAACAAAGTAGCCAAAAAATGAATTGTACGCATGCGTTATGGAGCAAAGCAGATAAAGGCCTTATTGACAAAATGACGTTTGTAAAAAAACATTGTCTGGCCATGAGGAAGAACAACAAACAAAAGTTCCTCAGAATAGGGACTCCATTAATGGTAGTAATCGCGTAACACCGTCTTTTCATAGTAAAAACCAAATTATCCTGCAGTTCTTGAGGAAAGAAGTGCCACTCATCAAAAAGTATCTGTTCTCCTGAGTATATGATCTTGCTGCAAGTATCTCCTAAAAGCATCCTACACATGTTCTAAGGGATTGAAATCAGGAGAGCAAACTGGCTAATCCATTCGGCATGTATGCTTAATTTCTAGAAGCTCTACTACAGCAGAAGTCCTTTTTAAGAATTTCTAGAAGCATTGTCGTCCACAAAAATAAAGTCTGGACCAATTGCACATCGGAACAAACGCACGCATAGGAGGATGACTTCATCGCAGTAACAGTCTCCAATAAGTGAGTTTCTATAGAAAATGTGAAGTTCCATTCATCCTTTCGAGAAAATGCTTCCCACAAGCACTCCAGGACCACTTCAATGGTCTCTTTTCCTGATGTAAGTGGAATAAAACTATGACCCTACCTCCTTCCATTACAATTGACGCTAAGAATCGTTGATCAGACTGAAATGACTCTCCTCAATAAACAGGACGTGACACCATTGAGGAGATTTCCAGTCTTTGTGTTTATTTTATCTCTGCAAACGGTACCACGGATAGGCTGCTGTTAATGGTATGCAGCGTTCTGGACGACGAGAGATTAGGTCACCTTCATGCAGATGTCTGGTCACAATAAACTATGATACGTGTCGTGCGGCTGCCGCACGCGTGGTTAAGTAATTTTGCCCAATGTGTGGTTCCGAGTGGTTTTTTTTTTTTTTTTCTTTCTTTCTTTTCTTTTTTCTTTTGCCTGTAGAACGATATACCATTAACTACTTGCCGTTGTTTTCCTCGGCCAACCACCGAAACCTCTCTTACACCTATACCTGTCACTTGGAAGGCTTTCCAAGCTTTTTAAATCATACTTTTGTCAATTCCAAACTCTTGTTGCACACTCGTCGAACTTTGTCCCTCTTCAAGCTTGTCGATCATTCTATCACATGTAAAAGCATCCTGATGCTTTGCTTTCTTGTAAACAAACAATTTCACTTTCACTTGCAAGGAATGTCTGGAAATGCTTTCTTCTTTTTAAGTTGCCTCGGCAATGAGCGAGCGCATTCCACGTCCTCTCTGACATCATAGTGCTACCATCTGCATATGCACCATATTTCTACCCTTTCACTGTACTCGTCGCAAAAAGCTATTTTCAAAAATTTTATGGTTGTATGTTGAAAAATGCGTTTGTTCCCTAAGTTTTGCACTCTAATGTACATATATAACTTGAACTAATAGCATGAAGAAAAAGAATTCAAGCTTTGATATCTCCAAAAATTACAAAATAGTTATATCTTTCTAGTAATTTAATATTTATTTACTTATTAATTTAAGATGTAAAATCCGAATGTAATTTTACACTGAGAAGAAATATGTTCTACGAAAAACTGAACTTTAAATAGAAATGAAAAAATATTTCACGATTTAAAATCAAGCAATGGGTAATTAAAAATTTTGATGCCATGACAAATAAAACGAAACTGTTACAGAACAATTTATTCAAATTTCTATGTACATAATTTTCAGAAAGCATCCCACAAAAAATTAGCTTGTACATTCGATGTACTAAATCTAAAAAATTCAATATGACATATTCTACTGAGATATTTTGAAAGTAATTTTGGCATTTTTCTTTAAGGAAAATGTGTTGAATTTTTATCCATTCAACTTCATTCTAAAAGCCATATTATCATTATATTATAACAGATAACTTTACAAGGATTTATTTACAACACATTTTTTTTCAATTCTTAGCGATTTTTCTTGAGGCCTCTTATCTTATGAAATATCAAAAACTGCATTTTCGGCTAATGTTTTTATAGCAAAGGAAGTACTACAATTGAAGAAAACAAATTACGCGACATGTATAGTACAAATATTTATCAGATCTGCAGTACAAAACTGTTTTTCAAAATTGGTTGACAAAAATATATCTTTAAATATCAGATGTCAAAATATGTAATGACAAAATAGCTTAAAATGAAATAAATTGGTTAAAAATGCACCCAATTCTTCAGTCGTAAGAAATGAAATGGCTTTCCGAATAACAGCACATTAAGGTTCTCAAAAGTACAAAACATAGACTGACACATAGATCACTCTCTTAACAAATTTAAAACATTTTGACTAACAATCAAATCAGAAAAAAAGACATTTAAACCTTT
Organism: Nephila pilipes; assembly: GCA_019974015.1. Taxonomy (NCBI): domain Eukaryota; kingdom Metazoa; phylum Arthropoda; class Arachnida; order Araneae; family Nephilidae; genus Nephila; species Nephila pilipes. Next base: position 147,278 of record BMAW01122821.1, on the reverse strand, counting down.
AAAGTATTACACAGAACACATAATTTATGAAATAAAGTAAATTTGCTTAAATATTCTAATAAAAATCTTACTAAAAGGCGCCTTTTATTACATATAATAAGCAGTTCAGACATTTAAATTTTATTTCCTAAGAAACAGTGAAGAATCAAATCCATTATTCAAAATTTTAGAAAAGAAAACGGAAATAATAAAAAATGGAACGTTAATGAAACAAGATCCTAAATTTAAAGGTATATAAATTCATTTCTCTGTTCTATTCCATATAAATGCCAAAAACTGTAAAAATGAAAACCGTTATCTATTTTAAAACACCTCAAAGGATTTTGGACTAATCTCTTAAAAAGATCCCCTACATCATAATTGTCCTTTAAAATTGATCTTACCATTGCTTTGTAAAGAGCAGTGAAGGTATGAGAACAAGAAATATTACTACATTTGTGATTTATCATGCTAATAATTACCTAAATTTATAAAATAATACTATCTTAAACTCTCCTCTTACTCTTGATTCAAACTGAGAAATGTATTCTACTTCAAATTTTTTTTCTGCATCTATCAGCAAGCAAACAAATTAATTTACAATAGGAAAGGTGAGTCAAAATATATGAGGGATAAAAGGGGCGGAATCATAATCGTTTAAAGATATCCTTCAATTCAAGATTATTTGATTAAAAAAAAAGGTTTGCTTGGCGATTATTTGCATTTACTTTCAATATAAATTGGTTTAGATAAAGTTACAAATTGCGCTCTTCGAAGCATATAACTTAAATAATTTTGTTATTGTTCCAATTTTTAAGCTAATAATTTCAAAATAAATATTATATTTTTAATTTAATGAATTTATTATACAGTACTCTTACATATTCCTATCTCTCGAATTGAGTATTTGAGAAAAATCACCTTTGTTCAGTTTTACGACAGGTGATTGCTGTAAGCGTATCATCTAAATAACGAGAGTGAGTTGTAAGGAAGAAGGAAGACGTTGATCAAGTTATGTTTATGTTGTGGTCCAGGCTCAAATACTTTTCCAGAACTGAAAATCTAATAAAATAAAACTCTCAATCAGACTTAATTATTCCGTTTTGTGTAACAGAGAAATTATTCGATGATTAGAACTTTTATTCTTCAAAAGAAAACGAAACAACGATTATTTTGATCGAGTATTCACCTGTGAAATCCAGAGAATAATACTATACTTACAATCAATAAGATTTTTAAGGACTTATAGATCGATTAGGATTTACTGTGTAACAGCTTCTATAATATTTCACACTACTTTAATGAAATCAGAATTGATGTTAACATTCGAGTTTACTCAATGGTCTATAATTTGTCATGAGACAGATTAGAATTGAATTCACATGATGAACAGAATGCAATTTATTTCTGATGTTCTGCATTTATTTTTTTTTTTTGATTCATTACCATAGTCATATCTTTCATAATATTTGTAAAATGTGTTCATACTTACTCTCTCTTCACTTACGCTCTTATTTTACTTAGGCTCTTATTTCTCCTTACAGTAGCGACTCGCTCATTCGACATAAACGGACGGCTAGAACGCTGGATGAGCGAAAACTTTGAACAATATGGAGTAATTAAAAAAAAACTCTTATTGAAATGAAAATTACTTCATAATTTTACACATTATGATCCAAATAATCATTCTTTACACAAGACAATAGAAAAAATAACCGGAAAAATGCGCTTACGCAGTTATAAATTATCTGAAATTAAATACACTTAAAAGGCTCAGTCTAGTAAGATTTAGTCTTTTTTGGTGATATTCTACTTCCCTGACGAGAGTCGTCTCTTAGCTGACCAATCTCCCCACATTTGCACTTTTCTTATGTCGATTCATATCCCTTCTTGTTGTTTAATGTAATTAATTGCAGTTTTTATAACCATAATTCCGTCGTTATATGAAATTAAAGAGGTTGAACAGTTGACTCATGTTCTTCAATTTCTCTGTCATCGCAAAAGATAGACTCGTGAATCCTAATCTAGCAGCGGGCGCCACTGTGCAAGAGGGGTAACTACAGTTGTACACTCAATAGTTGTGGTCCACAGTTATAAATCACAAGTTAAGTAAACCACGAGATAAAAAAAAATAATAATATACGTTGAACCATAATATAAATTTTAACATCAATATAAGTTTTCTGTATAACGAACATTTGCGTTAAATTATAGAGTACTTCATTAATTCTAGAAAATAAATATATATTAACAATGTGTAAGTTATTTGCTTCTTACAAAACAGAATAAGAAATGCTTAATAAAAGAATACTTAAAATATTTGAAGAAAATTAAGTTGTGATTGTTTTATCAACCAATCCTTAAGGTTCTCGTCTACCCGCCATTTTGATTTCGTGGACGTTGTGTTAATCCAATTGGAATTTCGATTTTAATTCTCGCATCATTACTATTTTATCTATTTGAATGCGATCAAGTGCATTTGAAAGAGCAAAAAATAATGAATGCTTCAGTGGAATTACTTTTTTCCTTCGATTTTTAAAAATATTTTAGCTTATTTAAATGATTTGTTTGCGAGTTTTCCGGTTTTTAAAAAATATTTTTAAGAATTGGAGGGGGGAAATAATTCCACAGAAGCATTCATTATTTTTTGCTCTTTCCGATGCACTTTATTGCATTCAAACAGATCAAATAGTAAAGATGGGAGAATTAAAGTCGAAATTCCTTAGGATTAACCTTACATCCATAGAACAAAATTACGAGTAAACGGGTACCTTAATGGATGATTGTTTTTTTGTTGGCACTTTGTTTCACCGTATTCTCTTGAATTATTTTACTTTCAGGGCCCTAATAGAGATTCATGATGCTGAAAATAACTTTAAAATAGCTCTGTTACTTCGAGGGTATTAGAATGTGTGATTAGAATCTACTTTGATGAATCTTCCTCTTCGTCTGGCTCAGCTTCACCTAGAACATCTTTAAAAACATCTTCTTTTGTTCTTTTCTTTATCAATGGCCAATAATCATCAATTATGTTGACCACACTTAAGAAAAACTATGTGATGTCTGCTTTGTTATTTCAAATTTTATTTCGGATTTTCTCATCATATAAATTGGTCATTCGAACAAATAAGATAGATAGAAAGAAGAGGTAGTAATATCTACCCTTTACAGGAAAAAGGGACGTCATCAGAACGCAAGATCAACTTGAATTTCATAGAAAGAAAAAGAACTATGAAGCTACAATGTCTAGGAGTGATATCATAAGCTATTACTTATTGAGGGAGTCATAGTAAAACCACGTGCAAAACAAATTCGCGTGTTACTGAACCCCGTATTAATGGAATCTGACTGTAATTGGCTGCGATAGATTCGAAAGCAACAAAAGATAAACTATGTTCTAACTCCAAACTTGCAGTTCTCGATGGCGAATCGTGTATTTTTCTTATTTATTTATTTTATTTTATTTGTGTGATAAATTTTGGATAAAATAAGAAATGTGTGATTAGTGAAGGTTGGATAAATAAGTCTCTATTTTATATCCTTTTATACGTAAAATTTTATCTAGTTTCATCGATTCTACTTCTTCCTGAAAGTCTACATTCACTAGCCGAAGTTGTTCCATGTATTTTATTTTAGTTTTTATTAACGTCGCACTAAAAGCAACATGAGGGCTATTGGCGACGGACCTCGTAATTTTGAACCACGGTCAAGTGACGAGGACAACACCTGAGCTGGCACCCCCTCTCCTAACATCCACACCAAGCCAACGGGGGGACTTTGGGCCCCGAACAGATTTAACGTGCATCAGCCCCGGCTACACGGCGGGTCTTTAGTGGCCAAGGATCGAACCCGAGACTGAACGTAAGCCGCTGGTCGCTAGTCCACGACCTTGACCACTAGGCTACCGCGGCCCCTTTAAAAAGTGAGTGATAATATTGCAATAAGTGATAATTAATTTAAGTGAGTGAGTGATTTAAATAAGTGAAAGTATTGCAATTGCGCAAGAGCCAGACATGGCCATGCTGTGCAAAATAAGGTAAAGCTGTGATCTAGACGGGAGAAAAATGGAAAAGACAAACGAATGAGTGATAGTATATTAATGGCGCAGTAGCCACATTTGGCGATACTGCTCCAAAAAACTGGGATCTAGACGTATGGAAGAATTGAAAAAAAAAGTTCAAAATTGGCTGACAAAAAGGACGGGTCAAAAATCGAGAGGGATAGCTATGGTATCCCGGGGAATGTTACTCACGTTTACCAAAAACAGTAATCTCTATGGGAAAGAAAAAGATCACTAGAGTCCCTCGGTGTCATGATGCCCGTACCTATCTAAACATGGCAAACCTCTGAGATCCCCTGTTATAATACCCAGGAGCAGGATGTCCGGCCATACCCCCAGACACTAAGTACCCATTTTAATCACCTCTTACGACATGCATGATCTACTTTGGGACTATTCTTTCACACCCGGTCACCACACGGATCTTACTGCTTTTAAATGGAATATCATCCACTACCCCTGTGGATTTACGAAGATTATACTTAAAGTAATTCGGCTTTAAGCTTATAATATATAGCTTTGCTAAATATTTAATTATAACTCGCATGTATGAATCTTTTCTCCATAATTGTTTTGCTTAACTCAAGCTAAGGTATACTTTGGTTTTTACCTATCAAATTAAGAGCCTCTGAAATCATTTAATTAAGTAAAAAAGAACTCTTTTAGTCATTAATTCGACTTGAGAGAATCTACTTTCATAGGAATTCTGGGACTGCAATAATTATTAACAATAAAATGGGTCCTCGTGTCGTTAGTATCAGGAAGTGGCCGCAGTGCCCGTTGTGGTGGTCATTGTCGCGAGCTCGTTGCTACCATCGAGTCGTGGGTTCGAATCCTGATGCCACTAGAGACACATTCAATTCGTAGAGGCTTAAAGTTCTTACGTTGGTGTGGATGAGGAGAATTATCATGTAGCTCGAATATTAACGTCGTCATTTGTCCATGGCTCAAAATTTCGAGGTTCGTCGCCAATAGCTCTATAAGTGCGGCGTTAGTTTACAGCCTATCAAAAATCCATTTTCATACCAAATTCCTTCGTGATAATCGCAAAGAGTTACTTCGCACATGAATGGAGGAATTTTTATTTTTTTAAGTACTTGTCTCTCGTCTATTGTTTTGGCGAGTTTGGCGAAATTTTTTGTTACAGATGACGACTTAAAAAGAATATAGTATTTTATGTCACTGAATAACAACAAACATGAATTTTTTTAATATTCAGGAAACAAAAAAGTTGTATGGACAAGTAGTTTATCACTCAGTTTGAAAATTAACTTCAACATAGTAACTTCCAAATAAAACGCGTATACAGCTTCCATTTCTGTTCCAAATTCCTTTGTAACAATCGTAAAGACTTGCTTCACGCTTAAAAAATGGAGAGTTTTTGGAACAAAATATAGGCTTAAAGTTCTCCGTTCCAAAGATCAGTATTCTTTCACTTTCCCTTCGATTCCTCTGAGAATACTGGAGAAGTTGAAAATAAGCATTTGTATCAGGGAATCTTATTGGAAAAACAAAACATATATTCTTTAGTCAAGTGTTTCTCGCTTTCAATCGAGTTTTAAAACACAGACTTGGCTCAAATTTTTTTCCACCCTCTTTCGTTTATCGCTTACATAAATGATAAGAGAAAAAAGGATAGAGATGCAAGAATATATATATGTGTGTGTGACTTTTTTCCCCTTTTGTGTTCCTTTTGTATTTTTTTCTCTGTCTTTATTCTTACGATTTCGCTGTGGCGCTCAAAAAGCTTTTAGGATGGCGAACGCGGAAAAATGTCTAGCCGTTTTGTTCGGTAGCGACTTTTTGAAAGTTCGATAATATTCTGGCAGTCAATTGAAAAAACAAAATGTAAAATAATAAAAGGATAAAATGTGCAGCGACAGAGGGAAATATTTTTTGTCTCGAAATGGCAACGGAATAAAAAAAAGAGTTTTCTCCTATGTTAAAAATCAATATTAAAAGCGGGTGTTTAGTTTTTGATATGTCTAAGGGGTGTTGTCATATCTGAATTAGATTTAGTTTTAAAAGTATTTGAAGTAAGAGCAATTATAGTCATTGGTTGATCCTAATGGATAAATTCTTAAGGTCACGGTAGTCAAGTGGTCCTCAATAGCAATGTTTTAGTCGAGCCACGCGTTCGAATCCTGTTTCCACTGAGACCCGTCCTGTAGAAGGGTTGCCGCTCGTTAAAATTTGTCAGGGCTCAAAGACCTCTCTATTTTAGTTGATGTATTTTAAGACATCAACTGAAATATATATACAAAATTACAATAAAAATACAATTTTGTTTCCAACATAAATATATACTCAAAATTATAATAAGAATTATCATGCTTTTTCACTTAAAAAACATTCCATCTCTTCTTTTCTCGGCTGCCATCCCATATTCTTAAAAACAAAATTATGTCGAGTTGTCGATTAATTTTATTTCTATTATTCAACTTTAAATGTTTAAGTAATAAAGCTTATTAATGAATGTTACCAACATATTTTTCTATCAATTTTTTAAATTAAAATTAATTTAGTTATGTTATAATGGATGTTGTATCCTTCGAGTCCTGATTACTCACTGTAGTGGTCTGATGCTCCTTAAATCTTCCTAAGTTCTATGTCTTCACATAATAATGGTATGAAAGTTATGAGTGGAGCTCATTTATCGTCCTCGTCACTTGACTAAGGCTAAGAATGGCGAATTTCGGCGTCAATGGCCCTTTTGTTTCTTCTCAGTAAGACGCTGATAAGCTATCATTCAATCAGCTATTCAATAAAACTCGTAAAATGTTTTTGTGCCTTCGATATTTGTCTCCTATATTGTTAGAATTATTGTTACAGGGTTTTTCCAATAAATACCGAAACAGGGTTTTTTCCCAACCTATTTTAAGGAGTGGTGGTTATGAGTGGCGGGGAAAGTGAGAAAAACTAGGAGAACCATAGGTAAATAGCATCCGAGCCGGTGGTGTGCGTAGATCTAGGTCAAAGAGAAAGTGTGTTTAGATTTTTTTAGATGGAGATTTTTGGTTTGATCCATAAGGTTTACATGGATGAATCCAAGTCTGGAATATGTGTGTGTGAGTGACACAAAAAAATTGAAAGATAATAGGGAAGCCAACGAAGACGAACAACGCCCTAGCTGTTCAAGATCCACCCAAACCTATAAACATGTGGCCAAAGTTCAAGATATTTAACCGTGATCACCAGTTAAATCTTCGTGCGATAGCAAAGGAATTAAATATTATGAAATTCACTGCGAATTTTTAATGTAGAACAATGATTTCCTGACTTTGAGGCTCTATCATGGCAACGCTCCCAGTCCAAAGTCACCAATTGTGAGAGATTAGCTGGTCAAGCACAACAAAAAAAATTCAAAGCTTCCCCAATCACATTACAATCCATATCAGGCTCTCACCGACTTCATTTTGTTATCTCTTATCAAAAAGGCTTGAAAGAACATTTTTTTGGGACGACTGATGCCCTTCAAGCGACTTCGGCAGGATACCCAAACAGCTTTTTAGTTGCCGATATCCAGAATATGTATGAAGGCAGGAGAAAGTGTTGAATGCGGAATATTTATAATGGATTATCCTATTTTTATAAGTATCAACTCACTTTGTGTGTATATATCTTCAATAAATTCTCTTTAAGACTTCAATCCGAATGTTTACTGCATAAAACATATATTATGCGTACGAAAAGTAGTATTTAAATATAAGAGGTATTTATTTTTTACAGAATGTTGGTATCTTTCATTTCCATATTATCGTTAACGATAAGAATTTTGTTTTATTCAGAGGAATGAGTAGTTCTTGGTTCAAAGAGAATTGTGCAATATACCATACGAGTAATGAAACGAGAGACATGCTTCAAGAATTATGAGGCAATCGACTCATCTCTAGAAATCTTTGGTCACCTCGCTCTTCTCATCTGAGTATTCCCTGACTTCTTTTCTGTGAGATATGTAAATAATCCTCAAACAATAGATTATCTGAAAATTACAATATTACACTCAAAGGATATTACAGGTCCCTTCCAGCATGTTGAAACGTGTTTCTCAAAATATGCTCAAAAGAGTTCAGCTTTGCGTCCTAGAAAGGAACAGACATTTTGAGCATGTGATGGCAATGAAGGCAAAAAAAAATTCTACGTTATGGAAGAAGCAAACTTCAGCATTAGCATTAAAAGTATCGTTTTAATGCTGGTTATTTTTGAGTAATAAGTTTAGGAATTGTCCTTATAGGAGCTTTTGGGACACCCTGTACGTATTTATCTGTTTGTATTAATCTATTTTATTTTGAATCAAATATTTCATCTCTCCTATATTTTAATGCGAAATTGATACGAATAACATTTCTTTGAGGGATAGGGATGCTGAAGCTTAGCTCTTCAAGTCACAAGGTGTTGACCCCGGTAACCTTGCGGTCATGGTCGCGAACTCGTGATAGCGGTTGTTTTTGTCATGCTATGGACTCGAGACTTGATGTCACTAAAGAGCTGCCATGTAGTGAGGATGATGCGCATAAAATCCGTCAAGGCTTAAAGTCCACCCAATAGAGTGGTGTGGAATTTTTGAGAAGAAAGTGTCAGTTTAAGTGTCGTTTTCATCACTTGACCTAGGCTAAAATTACGAGGTTCGTCGCCAGTAGTCTTCATGTTGTAAGCAAGTGTCATCACTTGAACGTATTTCAAATTTACGGGGTCCGCCGCTAATATACTTCATTCAACTTCCAATGTGACACTAATCCAAACTAGAACAAGTAATCTAGAACTGAGGCTAAGTCAAATAACAATATAACTGTCTCCTAAAATTGATTAAAATTTAAAAGCCTAATTTTTTTAACCATCCAAGCACTTTCAGTGTCTTTATTAAATATATTAAATGCTTTTTCTACATTTCATATTTAAAATGTAATACAATATTCCTGTATTTTTAATACATCGTATTTTAGTCTTCCATGACAGGAAAATGTGACTTAAAATTTTTTATTGCTTTAATATCTAAAATGATGACACGAGTTCTTGTTGCAATGTATTTCCTTGAACTCTCTCACAAAGTTCTTGTGTTTTGCAAAAAATGCAAAAAATGTTGTTTGCTACAACAACTTCCTAAGGAATAAGAACAACATTCATTATATTATATAGCTTAAGACTCTGTTCGCAATACTGCATCGTCTAGACAAAATCGTTTCAATTTTTGAAAACGGTCGTCTTACAGTCGAAATCTTAAGGCCATTTTTGTAGCTACTTTCACAGGTCATTCGTGCTGGTAGTCTAAGAATTCTTCATACTGTGCTATTTCGTAACTACCGAAAACTAAAAGGAGAAACTTTTCAAAATTTTAGATAAAATTTCTCTTCACCAAAAAAATTGGAATTTTGATATCTTACGAAATGCTACAGCATTCAAAAATTAATCACACATGAAATTTAAACTACAAGATGTGAGAATCGTAATATGATCTCTCTATTTCCTGTAAAAGTTTAAAAAAAAGTCATATTAAGAAAATCAATAAAAATCCGAATTCGACCAACGAATTTTGTGCCAATTATGAATACATATGTAAAACTATTTTATTATAATCTTCAGTATAATTGAATATTGAGAGCGATTATTTTTCTAAATCTTATTTATAATGTTTTTAGCATTATTAAGAACAGATAAGTATACAAAAAAAAATTATTTTATTTTAAGAGAGCGATAAGAGATGTAAGATGTTTTTCAATATTTATCGTTTGCTTTAATTTTAATATCTGAACAGAATATTATCGATTGTTCTGACAATTTACAGTCTACTTTAACATTTTGTCGTTTGAGCTTATTTTAATATGTGAGAACTAATTTGATTCATTTATTACAGAATCGTTTGATATGATTTATTTTCTATAAAAAAATGGCATCATTTTGAACTTCAGAAGCCTCATATTTTGTGAATAACCATTATTGTTTTTAATATTAATCATATGATCGGTTGGTCACCATGGTTTTTTTAAGGAAGATAGCTTCTATGATGTGTTTGGATTTATATCTAAATGCTTATCCTCTCTACAAATGAAGGATTTTTATAAAACCTCTTCAGGAATATTTCATAATTTCACAGCTGCGTCTACAAATATGGCTGGTGTTGTTTTCATCGAGTCGTGGATTCGAGTCCTAATGCCTCTAAAGACTCGTCGTGTAGCCGAGGATGATGCATGTTAAATCTGTCGATTCTCAAAGTTCACCCATTGACATGGTGTGGAAGTTAGAAGAATGAGGTACCAGCTCAGGTGTATTCCTCGTCACTTGACCGAAGTTTATAATTACAAGGTCCATCACCAATAGCCCCCATTTTGTTTCTAAGAGCAAACATTAAAAAATAATCAAAATCGCGTCTTCAAATAAATTAATCGTGAAGGCTCACGGTTTTCTTAAAAATTATCAAGATCATATTCAGTTATTTTGAACGTGTGATTTTTCTTAAAAAAAATTTTACATTTTGTTATTTCGCGTTTTTTTTATATACTTAGGATGCTCTTCAATATTTCTAGTATAAATAATTTATTTAATTTAAATGTTTTAGAGCGTAATTGTATATTCGTTATTTAACAAAAATTTTATTCTTGATAATTTTAAAATAAATGTAAATCTCATAAAATAAATTAAATAATTAAGAATAAAGTTAAGAAATTTATAAATAAGAATAAAATTTGTTTACTAATAAGTTTACTAAATAAGAATTTTATAAATTTTCCTTCAATTTGTTTTTAAAAGTGCATCAATTTTTTTAACAAAAATGTTTTTATGTTTTTGAATAAGTCATTGAAAATAACTTTTTGAAATTCAGTGAAAGGGATTATATTTAAACTTTACAAAAAATTGTTAAGCGTTGCGTTTCAGTCATTCATACAAAAAACTCCATCTCAACCAATTTGTCTAAGCCGAAATATTCAAAAATACTTTAAATATATTTCTTTAATTTTAATTCAATATACATAGATTTAAAAAGCAGTAAATGGAAAAAATTAATATAGTCTACGTTATTTCTTTCATAAGAATTACTAAAATTTATAAAGTAATTACATATATTACTCGTTCTTTTAATAAAGAATTTCAAAAGAAACCATAATTAGTATGCAGAGTAATTAGAAACATCTAAACTTTTACTGCAAAGTAAAAATTATTTTCAAATCTTCAATTATTGAAAACTCTTTAAATGTGTTTTGAGGTATTTTTTATGCACAAAAATTCTTATTACATACGCAATAAATGTTTTAGATAAATTAGTTTAAGAATACAGTAGAATAAGACAAAATGTTTCAAATTTTAAAATTATAAAATAATTATACTTCTAAAAAGGATAAAAAAAATTCTGTCAAGACTAAAAATAATTGTATGTATATTCTTTAGTGATTTTGCTTAGTCGCAAGTTTTTTGTTTGTTTGTTTGTTTGAGTTATAAAGTTTTGACTTTTAATGAACACAATTTTTTTAGCAAAATTCGAAGATGCATATTGGAGCGAAAAAATAACAAGAAAAACATTATACATTTAAATACATTTTCGACTTGTTCAGTTTGAATTTCTGCATAATTAAAAAATAGAATGAGCTGTCCATAAAATGTAATATTTTATTACTTGATCATATACTTAAGTGGCACGCTGCACAAAAAATTTTGAGCAATTGTTTTTATTAGCGTCATACCTAAAAACAATGGAGAGGGGGTGCCAGCTCAGATGTAGTCCTCGTCACTTGACCGAAGTTCAAAATTACGAGGTCCGTCAATAACAACCCTCGTGTTGCTTCTAGTGAGACGTTAATAAAAACTAAACTAATCTAAACCTAAAAACAACGCGAGGGTTCTTAGTGACGGATTTCGTGATTCTGACCCACAATCAAGTGATGAGGATGACACCTGAGCTGACACCCTCTCTGCTAACATCCACAGCCCTGAAACATGAGTACTTTGAGTATCATTCGATTTAACGTGCATCAATCCCGGTACAATGACAGATGTCTTGAGGCAAAAGGATTCGACCCCATGACTCGACAAAAACAAGGCCGGTTATGAGATTAATGCCATTGCCCAATCGATTGATGCTTCCGTTTCAATTTTCAATACAAGCTGTGCCTACATCAGACATGTCTCGCACAGACGTACTCAACGAAATAGGTAAACTATTATATTCACTATAAAATTAAATTATTATTAACTATTGTTCATTGTACAATGAATGATGGAATAATGTAGTTTAACTTCGGCCTATTTTACAATATCGGAAATTTTTATCGTTATAAAAGTACAATACATTCTTTATAACCTAGACAAATCATATATTCTCATTGCTGAAATAGAGGGCGTTTCAACCTTTGACTTTTGTGAATTCCATTTCAGAAAAAAAGCAGTCTTTTATTCATATGCAAAGCATAACTTCCTTTACGATTGTTATGCGCCAGCCCCTATTCATTCACTTAAAAAATGGCGTCGACGCTTAAGATCCGAAATTGGCGTTTCTTTCATTCCATTCTCTGACAAAATGACTAATTAACTGAATCTGTAAAAGTTCTATTCAATTTCGTAATTGTTGCTCTAACATTTAAGCTTATTTGCTCTATTCTGTAATGGAATAAAAAGATATTGCTGAGTAAATCCGATGAGATTGCTAGAACAATGAGTGTTTTTAATACCTAAACAACTCTTGTTTCAGTTATTGTGAGTTGGCAAATAAAATTACAATATAAGTTCTGAATATCTCATTCTCGTTGTGTGTTTAAGCATTGTGTCTACCTTCTTCTGTGAATTTCTAATTGAAAATTATTCGGCGATGTTCAGCGAAATTGGAAATTTAAAGGAATTCGAATTTTCAGTTTTTCCTATGTAATGAATAGAAATTTTACAAAATAAAACGCTTCTAATTCTGCTTAACATTATTCGTGAATACATTTTTAGGTATTTTGTCTATAGTATTGTTTTATTTGATTCTGTTTTGTTTAGACTATGATCGCATTCACTCTAATGTTTTTACATTTAATAAAACTATTTAAGCGTTAGAAAAGTAGAATATATTGTATACAATGAACGTTAAACGTTACAATTTCTTATTTTTAATGGAATATTACATTTTCGGATCTTTTATCTTTCATTTAACTTTATAACTGTTTATAAAGTGTTATTTAATTATTAAAAAGCTAAAATGTGTTGCATTTAAAGCTTGAGGAGATAGGAAATAAATTTTAAGCTAAAAGAGCAATGACGTAGGATTTTGACTAAATAGGACCAATATGATAAATTCATTATACATTGCAGTATTTTTCCCACAAACTCCTTAAGAACTATAACACTGTTTCCGAAAAAAATATTAATAAGGATTAAGTGACCACAATTTTTTTTTCTGTAAGCTACTACTACTACTACAGTACGAACTGCTTCATTTGAAAGTTATATGAAATCTGTGTCAGTAAAATCTTTTAAATAGCTCAAAGAAGTCGGGATAACAGACGTGTTTTACTTCAAATAGATCAATAGAATGCTTCACTCTTTAAAAAAAAAGTTTTAATATAACACTGAAAATACTTCATCAAGAAAGAGTGGCCAGTGAATTATGCAAGTTTCAGGGTAGACGCACATCACCGAGTTATGTGAATGATGCGAAATGCACAACTCTCCAATGCACGTTGAAGGAAATGCAGAATGTTCAATTTTTGTGCCATTATTTCTGCTAGGGAAAATCATCGTAGAAAAATTGTTCTTGTCTCAGAGAACGTACATGTAATAGCAGAAAATATCAGATCATAGTCAACAGAAGCAGTTCTAGCAAACAGGCAATTTTACGAGGGGCATGGTGATCGGGCTGAGAAGAGAGGGTTGGTTCACACAGCAAATCTCAGCTGACTCACCTGGGTGCGTCCGTAGTGCACCAACTAGTGAGAAGATGGTTGAGACACGAAAATATGAGAAGTTTGAGGAGTGTCGGTGTATCCAGAGTGACGTTAGCACGCGTAAACTGACATATCCTCCGACAAGAGGTGGCGGGCTCAGAGGCTACATCTACATTCTATTCTACAGCATATTTAAGACATCCTGGATGTTCTCAAATCGACCAGAACCATTTCCTGTCGATCGGTTGCTAGTAGACTGCAGTCTTGGCGTCCGTTAAGAAGACTGCTATTGACTCCACAGCATAGACACCAACGTCTGCAATGGTTCTAGGCTGGCTCAAGCAATGTGGGCGACGGAATGGCACAGAGTCGTGTTCTCAAACGAGTCACGCTTCTGTTTCTCCTGTGATAGTCGCCTTGAACGAGTGTGGCGTCGATGTGAAGACAGGTCAATCCCGCAGCAATTGTGGAACGCCCCAACGTGCTATAACGTTGCATCATGGATTGGGTCGCAATCGCGTGTGATTCTAAGTCACCTCTAGTTCGTATTCAAGGCACTATGACGGCCCAACGATAAGTGGATGATGTGCGGTAACCGGATATACTCTCCTACCTTCGGGAGTGCCCAATGTCCTTTATCAGCAGGAAACACTATACCGCACACTGCTTGCATCAACTAACGTGCTCTGCGAGTTGTACAGATGTTTCTCAGGCCACCGTTTTCTCCTGGTCTCTCACCAATTGAACACACTTGGGGTGTTATTCGACGCCATTTGCAGATCCTGCCACTGACGCGATCAAAAGACAAAATGTAACAAATGGTTAACAGGGAATGGAGAGAGCCGGAACGCCATTCGTAATCTCAATGACTCTGTACCTAGACGTGTTGCTTCGTGTATCGCTGTCCACGGTGGTCCTTCAACTTACTGAGCCGATGCTGTCCTAGCTCTCTATTATGCTTTTATTTAGAAATAAAGATCACTTATTGTTCTTTGCTGTCTCTCTCAGTTTGTACAGTTTCATCACTTTCTGGCACAATATCTTGCTTCAGTATTTTCATTTGCAGTATTTTCATTGTCGCGTAGTGTATATTTTAGATTTAGACAAATATAACACTTCCGTTGGTGGGAAACTAAATGAAAGATAATCAATCTGACCAAACTGCAGTAAGGTTCCAGGAATGTTGCATTAGGAAACACTGCGAGAGTTTTTTTACATCGATTTTAGTAATGAGGGATTATTGTTTTGCCTAGAAAAATTAATCTTTGAGGCGAATTGCTTTGCTTGAAATGCGAGATATTTTAGACCAATGTTTAAATCTGCTGTAATTTTCTCAATCGCTTGTATACACTTTTGAATAATAATTCGTGCCATTACTCGCTGATCCCTATCTAACAGTTTCCTTTCCATCCACGTGGCCGTGATAACCTAGTGATCATGGTAGCAGACTTTATGCCGGCTGTTTTCGTCGAGTCGTGGGTTCGTGCATTGATGCCTCGAAAGACCCGCCGTGTAGCCGGAGCTGATACTCTTTCAATCTGTCGAGGCTCCAAGTCCTCCCGAGAGTATAGTATGGAAGTTAGGATAGTGGGGGGAGCCAGTCTTGGTATCGTCCTTCGTCACTTGACTGAGGTTCGAAATTACGAGGTCCGTCACCAATAGCCTTAGTTTTGCTCATAGTGCGACGTTAATAAAACCAATCAACCAATCCTTACCATCAACAGTTTTTACATTTAAAAGTAACACAATTTTTGGTCCAGAGTTTTAGATGTAGTTCATCTTAGAACACCCACAAAATTGATATTTTTAGACGCTGAAACCTCTACAAATCAAGCATTATAATAATGTCTTTCTGCAAATAGCTGAGATCTGACATTTTAAAATAACATTTGATAACTGGTATCTAATCTGTGACTAATACCTACAATAGAGAGTTGACTTCCGGTCATATTCGTATACATATACATATGCCGGCATCTACATCGAATTAAAAAAAATATTGTAGTGGAGCTTCAAAAAAAATAATTGTAAAAGAGCTTCTTTAGAATTTTTTTTCCAGTAGGCGTTTCCATTATTTCTTCTGTATGTATTCTTGTACAAAATGGTTCAATTAACGCGAGTATGTATTTAAGAAAACATTTTTTTACATAAATCATCTGAACAAATAATGCTAACGTTATAAATTTCCACTTTACGCTTGCTTATCTTTACAAGAAAAGAAAAACTATCATAAAAAATACAATTATCTATGTTCAAAATTATAGGTAAGAATTTTTTAGATATTAAGGGTATAAATAATAAATGAAAAGGAACAAAATGGTAAAAGCGAGATAAATTTGATAAATATGGCCTAGTTGATGTCGAATTCCACCTTTTAAAGTTGGAAGTGAGTTATATCGTAAAGTTAAAATAAAGCCGCAAATGAAATTATTCATAAGTTCATCTTCAAAAGCCGCTACCATTTTAAAATAAAAATGTGAAACTTATTTCAACCAACTTTCTAACAAAGAAAGTATATCATCGTAGCTGCACTAAATGCACCTACGAGGATTTATTTATGTCTTACCTTGGTTCACATTCCTGTTTTTGATTTATTTATTAACTTCGCACTGAGAAGTAACACAAGGGCTATTGGGACCTCGTAATTTTGAACCTCGGTTAAATGACGGGAACGACACCTGAACTATCACCTCTCTCTTCAAATAAGCACATCACGCCGACAGGAGGACTTTTAGCCTTGATAAATTTAATATGAATAATTTCCGCTACATGGTGAGTATTTAATGGCATCAGGACTCTAATCCCTGACTCGACGGAAATAACGCCGGTAACAAGCTCGAGACCATGACCCTTAGACTACCACGGCCACTCCCATTCATATCAGAATTTCTTTTGATTTGATTTGTATGAGCATTAATGCTGTTCATATTGACGTTAAACAAGGTGTTTCGAAACTCATGAGCAAAAATTTAAAGGATGATAGAAAAAATCCAAACAAGTAATTTTCACCGTATAATGCATAGGAGCAAAGCCAGCAGTGAACCGCTAGACGGCGCTTTAATGGAAATTGCTGGTATGGAAGTTTTATCGCCCCTTAAATTTTTGCCCATGAGTTTCGAAACACGCTGTATAATGTTGGTACACTTGTATATTATACAGACTATTTTATACGTTGTTACATCAAACAAATATACCTCACCTTTCTTAGAAATATCGATGTTTGTTAGTAATTTTTCGTATAGTTTCCATGAAGACATATTTAATGTAAGGGTATAAAATATAGGGTTAACACAAAATAACAAATTTTTCAATAAAAAAATCAATATTGTTTTTCTTCGAAATTAAATTAAGAGACACAGAATAAAAATGCTCAAATTTACGTAAAACAAAAAACTTATTTATCGTATTATCTGAAAGCAAGATATTTAAACTTAAATATACGACAAGTATAATAATAGAAGACTAAATGATAGGAGAGAAAGTATTATTTAAATTATCGGTTTCTAAAATGCCCGGCTTGCTATTGGTGGTGAAAATGGTACGCAGATTCAACAAGACAATTAATATTTCATAGGTGAATATTGAGGTTCTTCATCACTCTCTAAGTATAATTTACGACCTGCGATTTTGGCACGGTTACTGTAAAGCAACAATGATTAACCTAGTGATCAAGATCGTGAACTCGCGGCCAGTATTGTTGCGTCGAGTCGGGGGTTCAAGTCCTGATACCACTTAAATCCAGTCGTGTAGAGTGGTTGATCCACGTTTAATCTGACATGGCCCCAAGTCCTCCCAACGACGGAAAGTGGAAATATAGGGAGGGTGGTGTCAGCTCAGGTGTCGTCCTCACACTTAACCAAGGTTCAAAATTACGAGTTTCATCACCAACAGCTCTAATGTTGCTTCTAAGTGCGTTGTTAATTAAATAATCCAAAAAGAGTTAAAAAAAACAGTGAAAAACTTCGGAATTTAATAACATTTAGAATTTGAGATAACCTCTGCGGTAAACAAAGTTAGAAACAAAAGTCGAATATAATTGTGCTTCTGATTAAAAAATAAACATTTTGGATCATTTTTCATTCAATGCAAATATATATGCTTATCTTATAAACACTAGCTAACAATTTGTTTGAAAATGCATTAAAGCAGTACGTGGAAGAAATTCTGTAGAAACAGAAATCAAAGTCCCAACTTTGTTATCAAAAAAGGTATTCAACTTAATTTCTCTTTTACAGATATCGAAAGTGAATTTAGGGAGAAGCCTAAATTGTTATTCTGGCCAAAGAAATTAATAAAGTATTGCAAATAGGCTATATCAAGGAAGTAAGATTTGATAACCCTTAGCAATTTAGTTCGCCCTTTTTAATTAAATTTTAAAATTAAGTAAGCAGTTTCGTTTAAAACTTTCTTCTTTTTTCTTTTGTTATTTTTAATTTTACTTTCAAAATGAACCCGTTTTAGATACCATAGGAAATAAATATATTTGCTAAACAAACAGATGAAGTTACAAGAATTATTTTATCACATGCCAAACTCATAATATTTATCTTCAAAAATGTAGATGATGAATTTACATCCTTCAATCCCATAGGATGAATTTCGGGAAGATGATGATTTTTTTTAAGTCAAAGCTTGCTGACTAGATTTTTATTTCTTAAATGTGTCATATTTTGGTAGCGAAAGTGGCTACATTTTTGAAGCGTGCTTTTTGAAACTCTGAGTGCAGTGCTTATTAGATCAGAATTCCTATAACCTAATAAGGTATTTTATTAGTTAATTCAATGTACCCTTTTATTGTATGTTAAAAGGTTCTCTACCTACCGAGTTATAACCTAGATCGACTATTTTTAAAGGTAAACACTAACTGAAAGAATAAGGATGTAGACCCTTAGTTCTCAACCTTTTTGAAGTTGAAGAACACTCATCTCCGACATTGTCTTGCAAGGAACTTTTACAACTCAACACAGCTTTTGAAACAGGGGTAGTCAACTTTTTTTTAATCAAGGGAGCTATATAAAAAGCTCTTGTTCCCGAAAATAACTCCATTATTGAAGGAGGGAAATGGAATGTCCGAGGGAAGGGAGGCACTTTGTAGACACGGGATTCGCTACTTCTGCTTTGTTCAAAGAATTAAATTATAAAAGAGTAAAATACCAATATTGATTGATACAAAATATATTAATTTATAAGAAAAAAATACTTAAAAGAAACTCAAACTTAATGCAATACATGATCTTAGCACATTTCAGTAATATTGTGACGAATAAACGTTAAAGCCTCCTTCGCTCTCTCTTCTGTTTCCGAATGTCCGAAGTAACCTATTTTTCATTGTTGTGGACTGGCGGCCGTCATTGTTTCGAGTGATGATGCCACAAAACACCCACCATGTAGCGAAGCTGATGAATGTAAAATCTGTCGAAAGCTGCGAATCATCTGGTAAGCGTGGTGTGGAAGTTTGGAGAAGGAGGTACCAACTCAAATATCGTTTGGCCAACTCATTGACCGAGGTTCGAAATAATAAAGTCCGTCGTCAATAGCCCATGTGTTGCTTCCGAATACGATGTTAATAAACAATCACTCCGTAGTTCCTCTGCTAAATTTTCGTGGCCGCAATAGCCTAATGGTCATAGTCGTGGACTCGCGGGCGGCGTTTCGTCGAGTAGGCGACTCCAGCCTTGATGCTTCCAAAGACCTACTGTTCAGCGATGCTGATGTACGTTAAATCTGATCGAGGTCCCAAGCCCTCCTCTTGGCGTGAAGGGGAAGTTTGGAAAGGGAGGTGCTAGCTCAGGAGTCGTCCTCGTCACTTGACCCTGGTTCAAAATTACGTGGTCCGTCTCCGATGGACCTCGTGTTGCTTCTAGTGCGACGTTAATAAATGATCCCAATCATATCACAATCTACTTAATTTCCCAGGTTTCTTTGTTTCAATATTAACCAACATTAAAAGTCCTGCTTCGCAAAGATATGAAATAGAAAATAATACTTCTTTTTTGCTAGACATGGATATTCATCTTTAACGAACATCTGAAATAATTCCGAATGGATCCTTCTTCTAACAGTCATTGTAATGTAACTTACTTGGCTTTTCTATACCTTTCAATACTGTAATTGGTGTCAATTTCCGTAGTAACTAGTTATATATATAAAGTTTATGATACTCCCATACACGTAACTAAAACGTTTAACTGTCATTCGTGTTTGCTGAGCGCAATACTATATAAAAATTATTTTACGTGCATCAAATACTTATTTTTCAACAGTTCTTAATTTTGTAAGTGATTTTTTTCGTGTAACACTTGAAGTGTCTTCATTAACACCAAGTTTAATTTAGTTTTTATTAACGTAGCACTGGAAGCAACATGAGGGCTACTGGTGAGAGACCTCGTAATTTTGAGCCTCGGTCAAGTGATGAGGACGACACCTGAGCTGGCACTCCCTCTCGTAACTTCCCCACCACGCCAATGGAAAGACTTTCGACTGATTTAACGTGTATTAGTCCCGGCTACATGATGGGTCTTTGGTGGCAAAAGCTCGAACCCGCGACTGAACGAAAATCATTGGCCACGAATTCGAAACCATGACCACTAGGCTACCGCAGCCACTCATGAACACCAATTTTTCACCGATTTAAAACCATGACATCTACCATAAATGTACAGTCGGTAACATTTGACGATGTCCATGAAACCCCTTTCTATCCAGATACCCAACGTTACTGTAGATCATAGATTCCAAACTTTTTTTTTGGCCCACCCACCTTCTCCAAAAAAAAAATTCCTCACGACCCCTTTTTCAAAAAAAAAAGTCTCCCATTAAAAAATAATTAATATAGAGGTGAGGTTTTCAGACCTTTAATGTTCACCAGAAGGTATGGTACCGAACCTTTTCTATAGGCCGTAGTTATTAATCTTTATCTCTTTAGTCACGAATTAAAGTCATGACAAGAATTTAAATATACCTGCGAATTAAGATGTCCATAAATCAGCGAGATCCTAAAACCTTTTGAATGAGTCACATTCGAACACATCATTGAAAGCATTCTAGGTGGGAAGAATAAAAAAAAGAATTTCATTTCCCTACAATATATAATTTGCCATAGCATACAATTAAACGAACGAAGGCACGTACTTTTATTTGCTAAAAATGAAACGAGTTCAATTATATAAAATATGCGTGACAATAGTTAAATATATATTATTAAGTTCCTTTTTGTGGAAGCATTATACTCCGTTCAAGTTATTTGCGTATTCCAAAATATATGAGTATTTCAGTTTGAGAATTACCGTGTAAAGTGATAAAGAAAGGGCCATTTCTCCTGATAATTAAAATTATATATATATATATATTAGTTTACAATATTTTCTCTCAAAAATTATGCTCAAACAATATACAATATTACTTTCATTCAAAAAAAGTCTTTGGCTAGTAATCATTATCAGTTTAGAAAGACGATGATTCTCCAAATATACTTCTGCCGTGTTACAGTTTTGTTTCCAATATGTTTTTAACGGGTCGCAGCATGCGCAGTGTAAGACACGGAACATCACAGCGTTTGTACGTATAATTCGATTCGATCAACAAAGCTTATATTTTAGGAAAATAAGTCACGATAATATTAAAACTCCCGCCAACATCATATTGCAAATTTCGGAGCGAATTGTTAGCTATGGAGAGTTTTCTACTTTTCTTCTCAAAACTAGAGTATTGCTTTTGTTTGCATGAAGCAAAAGGCATTTGAAGTAATTGAAAGAAAGGAAGCGAGGTTTCTTTCTTTTTTTTGACTTTTGAATGAATTTTTAAATATTTATATTTTCAACTATATTATTAGTTTCAAAAAAGAGAGTTAGGTTTTTTACCCGAGAAGGAGACGGCAGGCCGTGAAAAGTTAGTAGCTATTGCTTTTTATCATTTAAAACTAATACTATAGTTGAACCGGATGATCTGAATAAGCTGATACCATATAACGTTTTTACAATAATTCCTTTTTTTTTTAATTAATTTCAGTGACGTAGATTATCTTTACTCAAATAGAAGATGAGTGCTTGTTGCATTTAACATAAAAGTAGCTATAATGTAAGATTCTGGTTGCACTGGAATAGTTGTTATTCTTCACAATATTTAAGGACATGTCTGTTCTCTTCAACACTTAAATCCCTGTTTGTCGCTTTCACCAATAAATTTCTGTGTAGAATGAATTTAGCTATGTCTTTTTAAGACTACGGGACACAATATTTTCTGCTGATAGAATAACTGAAAATATTTCATAAAGTTCTAATTAGTTGAAATAACTTTTTCAGCTTATTGGCTACAAATTTTAATGCTGGATAGCAGCTATTGGTCCTTGGATGCCCCGACTGAGAAAGGAAATAACACCTGCAGTGAGGAGATATTCGCAGCGGGTGTATTTGGAGTCCTCGGGAGATCCGACCTCGTAAACATAATTTCGATATAAGATAAGTTGTAAACATACTCTCAAAATTCATGTGGTTCAAAATTATCGTCAGACCTGTGCTCATGATCTCCGAATCACGGCCAACGTTGTTACAATCGGTGGGTTCGAAACCTGATGCCATTAAAGGCCCGCAGTATAGAGGGGCTGATGCCCGTTAAATTTAACCAAGATCTGAATTTTTTCCATTAGTGTTGCATGGAAGTTTGGAGAGGGAAGTGCCACAGCTCAGGAATCGTCCTTGTCACTTGACCCAGGTTCAAAATTACAAGGTTCGTCAGCGATGTAATTAAACAATCAGTCAATCAAAAAAGTCAGAAACATCATACATACGTGGTCATTTATGTGTTTAAAAACTAACTTTTTTAATTTTATAAATATATTTTAAAATATTTTATATATCACAAGAATAATCTTCTATACACTTTAAAGAAGAATTTTAATTAAAAAATACTTTGATATTCTATTAAATTCCGCACACCTTTAAAAATGGGTAGAATTTTTGAAGTTTCTATTAAAAATTCCTAAAATCTTTTTCTTCTAATAGTTTTCATGAAATGTTTTTAATTTCATTTTAAAGTTATGTAATAAAAGAACTAAAAATTTTCTATTTCAAAAAATTTCATTCAAGAAACGGAAATGTTTCTGCGGGTGTAGAATAACTATTAATAAATAATACCATGATTTAAAAAAAATGGCAGATTATATTTTGAATTTTAAATAATATTCTTATTTTTTTGAACAAAAATTCAGAGGGAGCAACATTATAAATTCGACGTTAAAAATTTAAAACTAAAAAAGGGGATTTTTGAAGCATTGGTTTCGCGAAATATTAGAATATTTTTGAAAAGATATTCGATATTTTAAAAAAAGAAAGAAAGAAAAAAGGGGGGGGAAAACCTAAATAAGGGAACACAGATAAAGGAAATTTCTAAAACAGTAAAATATTTCATTAATTAAACACCCGAGTTCTTTTCTCAGAAATTTGAGATAGTCTTTTCATTCAAAAGTCACTGCTTTTTATAAGAAGCATCATAAATTAAAGAAGATAAATTATACTTTTTTATGAATTATCTCTGTCTTAGAATTAAATTATAACATAATATTTTTCAGTAATCCCAATGATTGAAATATTATACTTCTTACAGAATTACTTTTATGACAAAAAATATACATGTCATTATTTCTAAGCGTTTTTATATTAAACGTCTTTACATATAATAATTTAATAATCGTTACACCAGGGTTAATATCTATAGTACAAAATATATATAAAAGTTATAGAATCTCGATATTATTCTAAAAAACGAATCAGAGGATTATGATACAAATTGGCTCAGAAGCAACATACGCTCAGTTCTGTTTTTAACAAAAAAAAAACAGCCACAGGTAGTAAATTTGGCGATTTTTATAGTGGCTCAACATGAAAGAAATAAATCATAAACACAAATTATTTCGAGAAAGTCTTTCTTATATCTTTCTATCAATATTTTCTTGTAAAATTAACTAGAAATGAAATGAATCATAAAAAAGATGTTTGGCTAATAAATAATAAAAATAATGATTGAGTGATTTTTCGCTTATGGAACAATAAAAACAGACTGAAGTACTAAATACAAAATTTTGGGTAATATCAAAAAATCTGCAGAGAGAGAGAGACAGACGTAGACACATGGAGAGAGAGAGAGAGAGAATTTCACTTAAATTTAATTTAATATCCTAATTTATCTTATACAGTAACTATCACACACAATAAGTTCATCTTTTTTTTATTATTATTATTTCCTGATACAAATCCATCTGAGCTTCTAATTTCCTAAAGATTTCAGCCACGGAAGCGAGTGGACTCCCGTCTACTGCTACCACTACCGTGTGCAGGCAGCTCAGTAGAAAGATGATGTATATACAAATATCGGCACTACAGTATCAAAGGGTACATCACGGTATGAAAAAACGTGGAATGCTCGCGCTCAATTCCAATGCAACTCATAAAGGAGGAAGGACGCATTTTCAGACATTCCCGATAAGTGAAATAAAAATAGCACGATCATAACGGCTACAAGAAACCATCAGGACGCCTTTATGCGTGGTAGAATGATCGACACGCTTGAAGAGAGGAACAGTTTGACGAATGTTACTCAAGAGTTTGGTATTGACAAAAGTATTATTTCAAGAGCTTGGAAAGCCTTTCACTGTAAGAAAGGTTAGTGGTGGTCGGCCGAAGAAAGTAATGACAAGTGATGACCGGTATACCATTCTGCAGGCAAAAAAAGATCGGAACTAGACATTGGGCAACATTTCTCGGCAGCTGCATACAGCAGCCAGACGACACATATCATGGTTTATTATGGTCAGACGTCTGCCTAAAGATAAACTATTTACCCCCATCATCAGGATCGCTGCATACCATTATCAGCAGCCCATCGGTGGTCCAGTTTAAAGTGGCGTAGAGAACACAATGACAGTACACCTCATGAATGGAATCAAGTTTTCTTTATCGATGAGAGTAGTTTCCGTCTGGCAAACGATTCTTGCGCATTTGATAAGGAGAGGTTTTTGGACATGTTTTTCTTCCACTAACATCAAGGAAAGAAACCGTTGAGGTTGTCCAGGAATGCTTGTATGAGGAGTCATTCTGAGGTATGGATGGACGGAGCTCACATTTTCAACAGAGGTTCAATTGCCGAAGACCGTTACTGTGATGAAGTTTTCATACCCCACATGCGTATTTTTCTAGGTACCATTAGTCCCGACTTTGCTTTTACGGATGACAATACACTGACACACGAGACTCATGTTATTGAGGTGCTCCTAAAAAGTGAAGATATCCGCAGAATGTATTGGCCAAAAATGCTCCCCAGATTTAACTCTCATCAAATATGTGTGGGATGCTTTGGGAACACGCCTGGCAGAAAGATCATATCCTCCGAAGAACACCAGATATCTGTAACCGATGTTCTTTGAAGATTGGCAACTCTTACCTCAAGAATTGCTGGATAATTTGGCAATGAGTATAAATAGACGATGTGTCACACAAACGCTGCGGTTAGGGGGAGGTCATATCCCTTGCTGGGGGACTTTGGTTTGTTGTTCCTTCTCATGTCCAGACAATTTTTTTACTAATGCCTTTCTATCAATAAAGCCTTTTTTCATCATTGTTCTTTAAAGTATGCTTACAATTCATTTTTTGACTTCTATGCTTTCATCAACCTTTATATACTTTATTGTGCCTCTGTAATGTGAATTTCATGTCACCCAGTTGATAATTTTGGAATAACGATACAAGCTGAAAAGCGTCTTCAGTTTCGCACACTAGTGTATATTCCAAAAGCAGAAACTTATTTGCTAAGAGAAATCATACTGAAAATTGTTCCAAATATAATCACATTATATTACCAATTCAAGCCAAATTTGATAAACTAAATAAGTAACACATCAAATATATAGATTGGCATATCATTATGAAATTTAATATGAATCGACTTATATCCAAAAAAAGATGCCAGTCCAGGCGTATGTTGCATCAACTCCAAAAACATTTTGAAGCATGCCAATATTTTAGAACAATTTAAATAAATATGTTTGAAAAAACTAAGCTATCGTTTTTCAAATTCAAAATAACTTATTTATGACTACAATAAAATATGATGTGCAAATTTTCTTTCACAAAAACAATGCTCTTTTCATATTCTAGGACACCTTAGAAGCATTTTTATTCCCAAAACAATTAAAACTCATTTTTGGAAAAAAAAATCAGAATTTTTTTTCTCTCCGAGAAAATGAAACAAATATTTTCAAGGGAATTAGGAGAAAAATCTGCATAATGTTTGCCGTTGCCATATCTTGTATTCTAAATATTGATTTCCTTGAACCTTCCAGGGCATTCCCAACGCGTGGAAAGAAAGAACACGGAAAATGTACCAAATGAAAACAGTCAAACGATCCTAGAAAAAAATAGAATAACAAATTTAAAAAAGAAGCAGAGAACTGAACGCAACAAAGAACTTCGGTGGACTAAAAGTATATATATATAGAAAAAAAATAATTCCGAAAATAGGAAGTTCTTATTGATAGAACAGAACTCTTCTTTTTGACAAGATCAAGAAATACAAAAAATACCAAATGAAAGAACGATTTTAGAAAAAGAATATGATACATCAAGTTGAATTGAGGCAAAGAAAGAAAAATTCGAACACAATGAAGACAAAAGCAGACGCAGACGATCTTTGAACCGAAACAGCCAATGAAAGTGTTCGTATATGCTGCTTTAAGCTAGGGTGTGACAGAATGTAATTGTTTTTTATTCTTTTTTTGGACGGAAGACGCGGTGAAAACTCTAGCATACACCCCAGGGGGAATAAATCTCCGTCTTTTCTGCAGTGAAACTGGCACCCCCTAAATAAGAATGATTGGTTTGATACAAATTGAAAAAGTTGCTAGCTGAAGAAGCATAGTTTCTAAAATTGCAGTGGCTTTGTTGATTGAAATGCCATTAATGGTTTTTTGATTTTATAATTTTTTGGTAATTGTTTTTCTATTCTAGAAAGATTTTTTCATAGTTTTTATTCAATTAAAAATGATATCATTTTGTGCGAAATAAAAAGTTATCAATTCTTCATTCTTCAATG
Source organism: Nephila pilipes (assembly GCA_019974015.1). NCBI lineage: Eukaryota > Metazoa > Arthropoda > Arachnida > Araneae > Nephilidae > Nephila > Nephila pilipes. The sequence continues at coordinate 120,311 of BMAW01122821.1, read as the reverse complement.
AAATTCGAAGAGAATCATGAATTAAAATCATAGAGTTACATACGAATTGTTTTTCTTTAAAAAAATAAATGAAGGAGTTAATAGTTTTTAAAAAAATGTAATATTTGGTCATAAATTAAAAAAAAAAAAACATAGTACCATAAAAGAAAAGTCATTTGCATTAGTAAATATCAAATAGACTTAAAGAATAATAAAAAAAACATTTGTTATAATATAATACTTTATTTATACTAACACGTTTTTTGTTTTATACTAATTTGCTTTTTTTCATGCCAGACTAATAAAAAAGACATAAGGTATCATGCAAAATATATTGAAACGATACGCGTTTTCTGGCAATGGTGCAACAGCTGGATTCGGCTCTTGTACCATAAACCTATATTCATTCTATTGTATTAAACTTTGAACCGCAGGTTACAATCAACCATGATGACCGACAGATGGTGTTATTCTATAAAATAAATATGAAACATTATTTGGATCTCCCTTCTTTTTTTCAACTTTTTGAATAAACTAAAATAAAAATATTTCAGACAAGCAGTTTTTCATCATCATTTTATAGAAAATTAATTTAACTATACATAAGCCTCGTCTGCATCATACACAAACGTTTACAAATATGGAAATATTTTTCAATTCATATAATCGTTTTTGAACCAATTTTCAGTCGAATAGAAATCATTATGGGAATAATTTATGATGCAAACAATTTATGAATACTCAAGTCTTTTAAATTTATTGAAAGGGTCTGACTTGTATCTAAAGATTTGAATAGTAATTATCTACGTATTCTTTTCCAAAATGTATTCTTTTACTTCTAGTTGGATGAAAAACATGGAACCCAGACGATATTTTTCGAGCTACATGACTTGTTGGTAAAATTTTGCTAATAGTTAAGGTAACGTCTCTAGATATATTGAATAATAGAGTATAAAGTTTTGAGTTTTACAAGTAGTTAAGTAGTAATGAATAGTAGAGTTTTGTATACAACTCATAAATATTAATTGAATACTGATTGTCACTAACTTAAACTTTATTTCAGCATAAATTTTTAGCTACAACGCGTTCATAAATTATAATTTCGTTATAAGATGTATTATTTTATTATGAGATATTGCATTCAAATGTGATGTTTTATTATATTATGTCTGTGTTATTATAATTCTGATTCTAACTAGCTAATTTGAATTTTTTCACGATAATAAGCTAATTAACTTTAAGACAAGAGACAATATTACTATGAATGATAAACTTTTAAACATTAATATTAAGATAATTGGAAATGATTGATAGTATATATCGGGGTTGTTTGATATTTCTGATTTAATTCAATATATCATTCGATTTTAATTGCTATAGCTCCATGCATTAACTTTCTTCAGTTTGAATGATACTGGAATTCAGGTTGTATCTGATATTATTATAGCATGTGATTACAACTCTTCAATTTTTTTGTGCGATCAGAGATGGTATTAAACAGAAGAGGACTGATTAGAAATGTATGAATGGTAATTCAAACATGATAAAATACAACATTCTATATATGCATTATGTTTTCTGAAAAGATACTGAAAAGTTTAGTTGTTAGTGCTGCTTTTTACATTAGCGGTATTCTTTACTTTTCAGTTTGAAGCTATTTGTATAAGATTTCAGAAGCAAATTATCCATTGAAAACTCTCTGAGTGCAGACTTTTATATCCCATTAAACAGACATTAGCTGTTTTCTTTTTCCCTTTCTCAACATTTCAATCCCAATTCAAGAACTAATAGATTCCTTTCTTTCTAAAAACCAGGCAACCCTTTTCGTAAACACCGTCCAAGGCTTAGGAACAACTTCTCATGATTTCTCGCAATATTTCGAACCAAATGTACCCATAACCGTGCCTTTTAATCGTACCCATCTACTCGGGGCAGAATGAGAAGACTTATCGCGCACGCATGCGCAGAAGGGTGGCTCTCTGCGTTAATGCCAATTAGCTGATCCGATGGGGAGCCACAGGGGTAATCAAGGTTAATGGTGGGACAGGCAGACGAATGGAGGGTGCTCACGTGACTAGGGTGGTCTAAAAGCGAGTGGTCAAACGATGCGGGGTGTTGAGCGGAAAAAAGTAAACAAGTAAAAGGGATGCTGATGATGATGATGGTGATGAGAAAGGAAAAAAGTAGTTTATAGATTAGATATGTGATGGTGTGGTGTAGAGAGTAGGAATTAATGTGTAGAGAGAAGGGAGGAGTTTATTAATTGTATATTGTCGTGTCATTCTGTAATTTTCGTTTTCTTTGCAAGATATCAGTTTATGAATTTTGAGTATGTATTTTATTGATCAAACAGTGATTGTATCAGTTCTATTATCCATCAACGCGTTTATGATTATTTGAGGTGATAAGATATTTTACCTTAGTTAGTTCTTATAGTTTGATAATGCGAGTATAGTAATAAAAGTTTTAGTCGTGCCAGATATGTATAATCTTTTGTTTTTAAAAATTATAAAATAATTGAAACATGTTTCTACAGCTATGAGTACAAATTGGAACAAATTTCAAAGAAGAAAAAAACACAATAATTACGTTCAGAATAAATATGAAAATGGGAATATAAGTATTAATGGAGCTCTATAATTGCAAACGATGTTCATTCTACAATTGAATTAGGAACTACGATCATTCTACAGATGACAGATAAATAATATTCATTCTACAACTGAATGATGGTCATTCTACAATCGAGAGTTTTTTTATTTTACAGTTGTATTTGATGTGTTGAAAGGAACATTATGTTCCGATTAGTTACTTTTTTTTTATTACATCTGACGTTCAGAAAGAGCAATCTCAAAATGTTTCATAAACATCAAAATAATTTGTGATTTTTCTTTTTCTATATAAGATACTGAACCATAAGTTTTCAATTTATGACACATTTCAAGTGATATTAAACGCATCAATCAAATTTTGAATTGGCGGCTAAATGCCAACCTCAAAATATCTAACCTCTGAATCCGAAAACAAATTAATCTCCTCTAAAAACTAACTACTGAATCTGTCAAATTCTTTTGGCGCCTTATCTAACAGATGGAAACAATAATAATACCAACTTTCCTTAGAAACGTCTTCTAACATCAAAAACAGACACTTTTTTAACCGCCCTCGTATACGAATAGTAACCGAAGTAGCCTAGTGGTCATGGTCGCGGACTCGAGGCCAGCGGTTTTCGTCGAGTCATGGGTTCGAGCCTTGATACCATTGAAGAACCGGGGTTGATGCACTATAAATCTGTCGAGACTCAAAGTCCTTCCGTTGGTGTGGGGTGGAAATTGGAAGAGAGGGTGCTACCTCAGGTGTCGTCCTCGTCACTTGACTGAGGCTCAAAATTAAAAGGTCGGTCAACAATAGACCTCGTGTTGCTTCTAGTGCGACGCTAATAAAACCATACCAAACCAAATAAAAAATAAGTAGTATTATAGATGTAACACAGGCCCTTCTTAATCACTCTCGTAAATAAATAGCATTGTAAATTACTCAGCTCTTCGAAACTCATATCTTCATAATTTACAACATCGCAAGAGTCGGACAGACGCACCCAGTAACCATGTATTAGATATGAGTGCTAAGGAACTTCTATGATGAATTTAAAAAAAAGATATCTTTAAACAAAAGAATAAAACTTCGTAAAAGGTGAATATAATAAATTAGAAAGGTGGTGGAGTCTTATACAGGTTAAAACACCATGAGTATGATTTTTATTATTAAAGCTAAATATTTACAACAGTCATCTCACACTGTTAGAGTATGTCAGAAAACAATATTTCTTCGAGATATTGTTACAAGGCTGGAATACAAGTTTAAACGTGCAAGATTACCAAAATACAAAGGGATATTCAAAATTATTCTTCCGATTTTAAAGTTCCATATTATAATAAATTAAAGACACAGAATAATAGGCAATACATGAATATAAAGAAAAACTGTGGAAGTTTTAAATTGTGAAAAATAAATGGCCCTCGTATGTTCTTCGTGAAGCTATTTCACGAAAACAGTTTTAGAAGCTTTTGTGGAGCTACCTCACAGTTGGATCGATCGTAGTGGACCAGTTGGCTTGATATTACATAGTTGGCTACCTAAGTCATTCGATATGTATATTCTAAGTCACTTCAGGCAATTTCTTCCACTGAGGGTTTGTAGAAGATAAAGTGTATGTATCACCATCGTCCACAAATTTATGTGAATTAAAACAACGAATTTCTGCTGCTGCACAATCAATTACCGCCCGCTGACACTTTACTACGAGTTTGGAAGAATTTACGTATCGAATTGACATTATTCGTGAAGAAAAAGGATATTATTTCGAACACTTGTAAAAATCACTGCTATATATTTCCTTTGTATTCATATATTACTTATCATTCTGTGTCGTTCATTTATGAAGTAAGAATAGAAATGGAATTTTGAAGTAAATGAAGTAAGAATAAAGTATGGAATAATGAAGTATGAATTTTGAAATAAGAATGAAGTAAGGAATTTTGAAAACGGGTGAAATATTTTGAATAACCCTGCATTTTATATCTTACATATGCTCTGAAATGAAACCGAAAATTTTTTCTTCTCTTTTTAAACAGAATATATCCGAAGAAATTGTAACAATAAAAATGAAATTTCATATAATATGCATTTAATGTCGACTTTTGAAACTTGTAACTTGCTTGAGTTACAAATTTTAGAATAAGTTGAATATAAAATCACGATATGAAATTCTCTTTCACCAAACTATAAACGAATTTTTTCATAAAATTAAAGAAAAGTCTATTTTAAAGAAATAAGTAATTCGAAGATAACATTCGACTGAAATATTTATGTATTTATTATGTTATTTATTAAGTGTTTATTTAAAATAAAAATAAAAAGGTTTAGATTTAAATATTTTATTCTTTCATTTACAGATCCTGTTGGAAAGGGTATTCATTTCGACTGAACCAAATCATATAGCACTGGCGACATTCTTTCGGATTGCAGTTAGTTTTCTTTTGAAAATTTTAAAGAATATAATAGTTGAGAAATAAACTATCTAGGCGAATTTTCCAAGGAGAAATTCAAATTTCAATGGAACCAGAAAATTAAAAAAATTCCAGTTTTCAACTTGATGATGACAATTCGAAGGCATCAGATTGTATCATTCTATCAAAAAAGTTTTGAAATACAGCTTAATTTCATTAAGTTAGCGCCACAGTGGAGCAAAACAGACAAATCTTGAGTTAGATTTCAAATACGTTGGTGAAGATTTGACACTGTACCCATGAGAAGATTTTGACATTCATTTGGATTTAATACAGCCATTTTTTCAAATAACGATATGAGGGAGAATTGAATATCAAACTCATGATACTGAATTTGCCTAATCCCACATTTTTAAAGATACGGTTTCCTAGAAAAGCGGGGTCGTTATCTAGCGGCCGCAAAATTGCGGTGAATGATATCACTAAAACGGTGTCTATGTAAACAGGATGACATGGTTTCCTAAAGAGCGTTGAATGCGTTCGGGACGTAAATTAACGGGTAAGTTATTGTTTCTTTGGAAAAACTTGTCTAGGAAGATTAATGACATCATCCGGCGTAATATTATGGATGAAAGAGGACGGATCCGCTTTCTTAGGAAACCATAATTTAAGAGCTCAGGTTACAATACGACTCTGCATTAAAAAAACGAATTTCCTTTTTTATTAGATGGTGTTAGAAATCGTAAATTTCCTTGAATAAGCAGGGAATTTTCGGAGCTTTTTGTAAGCTAAAATATGGCGTGTATATGGGCTCACAAAGCTAAGATTTCCTAATTAAGCGCAGCTGTTATCTAGCGGCCGCAGTATTGCGGTGGATAAGGACACCAAAAGTCGTGGTTTCCTAAAGAGCATTGAAGGCGAGGAAGGCACGTCTCTGGTTTGTATTGACAACGCTTTGGTGACTCCGCCGTAATATTAAGGCTGCTAAATAACGCTTTCTTAGGAAACCGTAGCTTTAGTACGCAATTGTATTTTTAGAAAAATGAAGACACAATTCCAACTGCCCCCCTCAAGTAATAGAATGTCTAATATAGAACGTTTTTATATTTGTTCATTCTTCTTAAGTTAATAAGGAGGGAAAATTCTTAAGGAAATGGTCATTCTTTTTATCAAACTTAGTTGTTTCATTTTCAAAATTGTTCATATTACTGATTTATTGCATCATCACTCAAACGAAATATTCCATGATGACGAAGTTTGTACCCGGCTAACGGAAAAGTACCAAAATGTATATCGATAATAATAAAAAGACACCATGGATAATTCGCACATGAAAATATAGTGGGAAAGGAGTATTACTTTGATCTTCCTAACTTATATATTTTAGTTGCTTTGAATGCAACCTTTCCTCAAAAAGAAAAAAAAAAATAGTCATGTGAATTCTTTTAAAGTATGTGTCAGAATCCGACACATACTTTAATACACCCACACATACATCCGACACATTTCCGGACCTCTCGCTCGACCGCCTCGCGGCGGCCGAGGGGAACCGGCTTCGTCCTATATGTCCGATTGGCGGACATATAATGTTGACCGTAGTTTCTCTTCCTACCTTTTAGCAAATCTTATGGAACTCTCTTAATTTTCTCATATTTAATAGCTCTGATGTGGAGGTATCTCCCACTCTGAGGAGAGGTAAATTTACACACCTTCGAATCCGAGGATCTAAGGCATCCGAGATCCTGCCGAGGATACTGGAAGGCAGTGGTGTACAGAGACTTTTTAATGATAAGGGGGTGGGGACAATATTTTAAAAAACATGTAGACGGAATCGTCACCTGTGTATTAAAATGAAAAGAATGAAAAGTGAAAATATGTTAAAAATTAAAGATTTATAGACTTTTTTTTTCGATCTGTTGATCTATGCGAGGAGTTTGAGCCTCAACCCTTTATCTTGTGCATGCCACTTATCTAAGATATATATTCACGCACACTCATGGACGCTTTAAAAGTAAAAATTTATATAAATATCATTTATACGTAATAAAAATGTTACAAATCCTTAAAATTACTTCCTTTGTTTGCGACAAGGGAATTTTTGAATGCCAAAAATTCTATGGAATATATCATCATTCTTAAAGAAATTTAACAACAAAATAAAATTCATTTGAAGTCTGAGAAAAAATCGTTTTAAGTTTTCTATTTTGGTAAACAATTCTTTTGATACAGTCAGAACCACAAGTTTTGTACCAAACATTAAGTAACAAAGATTACATCCCTGTCCATCGTTAGTGCTTCAAGCATACCCGCAATTTTTATCCTGGAGAATCCCTTCCTCTAGCTTCCGTCATTAAACTTGCAGAACCTCATAACTCCCATCTTTGATCTGACAACAAACTCCAAACAAGTGCGCAGCCATTCTAAAGTACAGCGCGACCCTTTCTCCCCCACGCGCTCATTTTTAATGAATCCTTCCATCTATAACCTCCTGCCTTTTCACTTTTACACATGTCTTGGAGATACGTCCTGAAACAAAGAACTTCCAAACAACGAAACCAATAAGGCTCAACCAACCTGAAGCTCTTAATAACGAGTCGGGAGAACCGTTTCAGTCTAAAGGCATCTGCAGACAGAATCGAAAGCGGCCAACTTCGAAGAACCCCCAGTGAATGAATGAATGAAAACTGACCACATAGAGATATAGATCCTTTCGAAATTGAAGTCTGTCTCCTTGGTCGGGGTATTCATCTCCTAATTGCAATCTCTGATCAATAGCGGATAGGGGGACGCGCGGACCAAGCTTCATACACAAAGCGGAACGCCACAAATTGCGGATCACAGTGGAGCTAGAAGCAACCTGTGTAATCGACTGAGCGAGTCGAGTGGGAGGCAAAGTGAGTCGAGTCGCTAGTTGTGTCGCTTTCAATGGAGTGCAGCGGGAGGGAAGTAATTGATCGGAGATGGGAGGTATGTGAGTAAAGTGAAATAAATCCTTTTTAGACAATGACTGTAGATCTTAAAGAAATGGGTTCTGGGAAATAGTAGTTAACTACGGAAGTAAACCGTGGATGAAAAATGAACTGAACTACTATATTTACGCTTAGAATTCTGTGTACGAAAGTAAATCAAAAGTACCCTTGTTACCAATAGGAAATGGCGTATTAGGAAAGGAAATAGGTAACTGATTGAAGTAATGCCCATTGATCCTTCTTTTTCCTTACAAAGCCCATGAGTGCGACACCCTTCGCATTCCAAAAAATTGTCTCCACAACTTTTCTAGCCGATCAGACAGTCTTCTTCTTTATACCGAAAATAACCCAATGTTTTGATTGGTGTTTTGTTTCTGATCTATAAGGATGAATCTAGGTCTCATTGACGATACACAACAATCAAATTTTGATTTGGCAGAAAATTTGGTACCAAATCAAAACCAACTTATGAATCAGTATCATATTTATTTTGGTGCCGTTTAATAGATGACAGTAAGCAATAATAACCTCAGCTTGCATTAGCAGTTCCATCTGTCATCAAAAACAGGTACTTTTTTTAACTACTCTCGTATTTACGTTTAGAAGTGTATGCAAAATTGTACGGTAACTGCAGACTCGGTTACAAAGATCCTTCGACAGTTAAATCATTGATTATTTCTATATAAGAAAATATAAGTTAAGAAATACATATTTAACTATTAATTTTAAAAAATTAAGCATTATGAAAAAGATACATTTCTGAGTGATTTGGGTATACCCTTTATTCAATATTTAATTCTACTACCATCTTTCCTAATGATTATTTGACTCCAGTTGAAGATACGTAAGAGATACTTTATTAATAATAACTGAAATATAGATAAGTAGCTCTAATTCTAATCTCACTTAATTCGTCAATCCTAGATTAAGATTTTAGAAGGAAGTCTAGGCTTACCCAATCACTCGATCTGATTCCAACAATTCTCACAAACAGTAACTTCGTACTTAGAATAAGAATCACTTCAGTACAAAAGATTAATCATGATATTTCAATCCAATTTACTGATAATTATCAGCTTGACGTTATCCTCTATCTTCCGTCTCTTTTCTTTCAATTCTGTTTCACTTATATATCACTGTCTCTAATTCAATTCGTTACACTTCTTATTTTCATTTAACTTACCAAATCACGTTTCATTTGGGTTGAGAAGAAATTGCAATTTTGTTCAATTCAAATTACTATAAAGTCACCGAGGTGAGTGAAGAGAACATCGCGAATAACCTAGAAAATTAAACACAGTAACAGTTAAATTTATAGTTTGGTTTCTTCGTGAATCTCTGTCTCAGACTCTTGGACATTTACTTCGAAATTAATCGAAGAAATTCCGCCAGAGAGTACTTACACAACGTCTCAAAACATAAAATAAAATTACTGAATTTTCACATACAGTAATTCAAAAATCAAGGCAAAGAATATCAGAGGATTCTGTCTTTCATTCAATGACTTTCAGATTTTATTGTAGCAAAGCCTAGAGAATAAAACACTGTAACATACGGGATACCATTAGAAAAATTCCCAGTTTCTATAAACAACTCACATTCCTGCATTTTTATTTACAATAAAACAAAAATTACGGCATGCAACATGAATGCGTTTTGTTTTCATTTAATTCTTTCATCCTTTATTGCAGCAAGGCCCAGAAAATGAAACATAGTGACATTACGAGGCACCATCCAAAAATTCCCCTTTTCTCCCACTTTGTTGTGGCGGTTGAGATCTTAATCTGGTTTCTTTACGATTCTCTGGTTTCTAAGACATTTTCTCGGAAATTAATCAAAGAAAATTTTCTGAAGAGAATTTCAGTAAAACATAATTAGCTTAAACACCTTTTACATTCAATAATACAAAAATTATGACGTATAACATCAATGTGTGTGTATGTGTCTCTGTATTCTGTCTTTCACTACACAGCGTCTCAGAAAATGAAACACGGTAGCATACGAGACACCATTAAAAAATTTTTCCCCATTTCCCCTCTTCAATACGTCTGCGAACTCACCTCGGCTGGAAGCAAAGTAGCAGAAACATCGACACTAATTTAAGCAAAGCGACACGGCGGAAGTAAGGGCAGTTTAGCCGGTGCATTTGGTCTCCCTCTCTGATGCATCTTACAGGGAGGGGGGTACTTTAATTAACAGATTACTGCGACCTACGTAAGCTGCTTTTAAACGAGATCGATGGGCATTTAGCCTCGAAAATGTGGAGTTATTCGTTCGTGAAAAAGATATATATTTCTGCCCTCCTGTTCCACGTATTAAGATAAGCTGATAGCGGAAGGTTCTGACGAAAAGCGAAATTTCGTCGCACTCAACGGATTATGAAAAGACATTCCCCTGAAAGTCCATGTGAATGATGAATACCCATATTTCGGGGTAGACGGTTAAAAGGGGGAAAGGGACTTTTTTTTGTTGTTGAATTTGGATTGATGCATTTGTGTTTAGAAAAGAGTGCTTTCGTTCAGTTCGCGTTTGCAGTTTAAACCTTTAAATTGATTCTGTGTCCATTTTTGTTTGGATATTTGTAATAAGCGAAAGTTTTAAAGGCTTAAGTAAATTTTCCCCCTAATGGGTTTTTTGCAGGAAATAACCTCTCTTGTTTTGGTAATAACAAAATTAGATGTCAATAGAAATGGTAGTGTTTCTAATTATTTTTAAATATAAGAGTCCTTGTGTTTGGTTTTCTTTCAGGACTTGAGTAAAATTGGCTAAGTGTTCCTTTAGAAATGTTTTCGTATTGTTGCCTAATTTATTGTAGAAAGTATATACATGAGGGTGTCATGTAACGGATTAATTTACTCGATCAATTATATTTTCTGAAGTTAAATTACCAAACTATTAAAAATGAAGTACGGCTGATCATAAATTTTTCTAGAGGGACGAACTAGAGCTTCAAGAATTTTAAGATAGATGGGTAAAAAAAATATAAAACCTACTCTTTTGAAACCTTTAAATAAGCCATTGAAATAAAATATAAATTGTGTTTCTGTTCGACAACCGGTATTGGATATTCAAATACAATTTAATAATTATTTTCACCAGTAAGGTTATTTATCTAAACTGCTCTTTACATTTCTTAAAAAATTATATTTTTGATACAAACATTTTAATTGTATATTATCAGTTGTGTTAGATAATTTTAAATTTATAGTAAAAAGGCTACATCTTATTTGAGAAAGAAATTACTTTCGTCACATTATAAGAAAAAATTTGTTTGTTCGAAGTATTCGAGTTCTTAAAAAGGCTTTAAATTAATTCTACTTGAATTATAAATGTCGAAATTTTAAATTTTCTTAAGCCACAAAAGTTGTTCCTTAATATTTCTTTAACTTTTAAGTTAATCAAATTAATATGTTGTTGATAAGATATTTAAATACGATTGATTGACTGTTTATGAACCTAATGTTTAGATGCAGCATGGAGGCAATTGGTAGAAAACCTCAAAATTTAGAACCACTGTCAAGTGACAAAGATGACACCTAAGCTGTTATCCAGCTCTCCTAGCTTTCCTACCACACCAACGTGCGGACTTTGAGCCCTTCCCTCAGATTCACTCCCTCTACAGGATGGATCTTCAGTGACTTCAGGTCTCGAGCTCACAACTTGACGGAAGCAAGTCGAAGCACTTATGAACTCTCAACTAAAACCACTCTGTTACCGCAGCCAACCAAATTTTTCAAAAAAGAATATATTAACTCCACTATCCAGGGACTTTGAGACCTAGTTCATATACACAAGTTCCAATTAATCCTCATAACATTCTTTGGTGGAACTAGATATTTCCGTAGAATCATGGGTTCGAGTCCAGACTCCACTAAGTACCTGTCGTATAACGAAACTGATGCAATTTGAATCTGTCACGGCTATAAGTCCTTACAGTGGCGTATTATCGAAGTTTGAAAATTGGGGTGCAAGCTTTATTGTTCTCGTAACCTGACCATGGCTAAAAATTAATAGGCTCGTCTGAAAAATAAAAATTTATGTTCCTGTGGTTCTGTTGGAGATGCTGACCAGTACCTTTAACCAAAACTTTTCATTTAAGCTATCCTACTGTTGAAGCGAAACCTATTTGGCTGAAATCCGTTAGTAAAAATACTAATTCAAGCTTAATCCTGCATTCTTACGGTTCGTAAAATTACCCAACAAATTTCTTAATTGTTTCAGCTTTTTATTACATTTCTTTATATTTCGGCTTTCCTTTTTGTGTGTGTATTACTTGTACCTAAGAGCTGTCGCAGATAGACTGACAGAGGCATGAGTCGCAGTATCAGTATAAGTTTATAGCAGGAAATAGTGACGTCAGTGGAATACAGATGAATATCCATTCCAAAAAAAAGAAAGAAAAATGAATAATTCGAAGTTTTAGATCTAGTTATGAAGTCACACTAAGTAAACACATTGTTAGATTTTATTTCCTTTTGAGTTTCGAAATTATGTAGTATATTTTGTTCTTTGATCCAACATGTGCTGTTATTTCTTACCCTTTATTGTTGTAAAAAATTGCTTAAAAAAATTATTCTTGCCACTAAATATTGTGAGCGGGGTGATTGTCTCCTGGAGGGGGGGGGGGGGTTAGTTGCTCTAAGCCCTGAAGAAGCTCAGTCCCCTTTGACATTCTGCAAATTGTATTTGTGTCGCTCATAAATGTGACGTTAATAAACAATTAATTGGCAAACAAGGATCCAAACCCTCGACTCGCCACCATAATCTCTGAACTACTGTGGAGCTGTGGTGAAATCAGGATTGAAAGCATGTTCGAGTACATCGTTAGCTACAGAGCTCTAAGCTTCAACGATTGGATTCCTCGTGCCTGGTAAATATTATCAAAAAATATATGACCGTCTCCCCTCGGCTAGCGTATCCAAAATAAAAGGAACAGAATAAAAATAGACTAAATTAATGAAGAGCAAACCCCACAAATGGACTCTTTAAACAATGTAACGCATATAATAAACATCTTAATCATTTAGGAAGCTGTATGTATAGACTATATATACCAATTTGAGTTTCTAAACTTAGTAGTTGAATTCAAATTTTGAATACAAAAAAATTGAAAATTTCTACATAATCATTAATAATTTTTTCTTTCGATTAAGCATTCTTTTAAAAGATAGCGAATTCGTTCGATAACTATAACAGTTAAAACATTAAATACAATAAAAACAAAAACTGTTTGCTGTTGAAAATTAAATATTTTCTCTCATTCAGATTGAATTCGTATAGTATTAAATTAATTATGTGATTTTCGGATAGGTTACAACCATCGTCTAAAGGCGGGAAAGAGAAAAAAAAGTATGCTCTGCTAATTTTTTTTATCAACCAAAAAATAGAAATTCAAATTCAAGTTAAAGAATTAAAAAATGAAACGCTCTCTAATTCAATCTACGTGCGTCGAAAGTCACACGACGCGGATCTCCACAGCTACTACACGTACATTTAATAATTGTACTTAAAAATACATTTAATGCAGTTCTTTATAACTCCCCTTCAGTCTTACACTTCGTGAAACAAAGAACTGAACTCATCCGATGGAATGAGTAATATATTGGATCTTTTATTCCCTCTTATCTCTGTTATCTGCCAAGAAAAAAAAGGGCTTGATAGGGTCTATGCTAATTACCTGATTCTTATTCCCTATATTGGAACTGCGAAGTCTTTCTGTCTCCTACACATTTTCAGAAAAAGGCCTTCAAAAAATTTTGCAAAGCCCTCTTAAATGTGAATGCAACAGGATTCATCCGCGTATTTCTCTTTAACTAACCTTTTTGGACTCTGTATGACGTTATTTTATTTGAAAACATCTGCTTGTGGATGAACCATGACTTATGTAAACAAGTATTGGTATATTAATTGACTGATTACTTTATTAATTTAGCTTCTAGTAGGAACACGAAGGCTAATGGCGATGAACCTCGTAATTTTGAGCCTCAGTTAAGTGATGGGGCTGGCACCTCCCTCTACAAAATTCCACACTAAGACAATGGGACGATTTTGAACCTCGACAGAATATACATACATTAGTTCCACTACACAGCGGGTACTTAGTGTCATCAGGATTCGAACCCAAGACTCAACGAAAACAACGCCGGCAGTGAATTCACGACCATGACCACTGGGTGACCACGGCCACTATAAATATGTTGAAGTTAGTGAATCAGAAAACCGTATAAAGAAATTGAAAGTATTTATAAGCAACGAAGTGTTAAGTTCAGAGAGAGATAACAATTTATGCACACAATTAGGTGTCAGGAGACTATTTGATAGTGGGAATGCAAAAAATTAAATTGGATTCGTTCTTAATTCGGATCCTTATTTATCAGTATTCAGGTAAGTATAATTTTCTGATAATTTTTATTTGAGGGTGCCTGAAGGGTTTCTGCTTCACATTCGTTATACCAATTTTGATATCTGATTATTCCTAAATAAGAATAAATATAGCTTAAATATTCTATAGTCTGATTCTTTATAAATGTCTATTTACATCGTGAAATTTATGGAGCAAATCGTGAGTAATGAACACGGGACGCCACAGTGTCTTCGAAAGAATACGTAACTGCAGTCGGAAAGATCTTAAGGCTCTCGTCTATCCGCCATTTTGATTTCGTGGACGTAATGTTAATCTTATTGAATTTCGACTTTAATTCTCACATATTTACTATTTGATATATATGAATGCAATAAAGTGCATCTAAAGGAGCAAAAAATAATGGCTGCTTCTGTGGAATTAATGTTTTCGTCCGATTCTTAAAAATATTTTTACCCTTATTTTAATGATTCGTTTGTGAATTTTCAAGTCTTTAAGAAAATATTTTTAAATAATTTTAGAAATAGGAGGGAAAAAGTAATTTGCCAGAAGCTTTCGTTATTTTTTGATCTTTCAGATGCACTTTATTGCATTCAAATAGATCAAATAGTAAAGATGGGAGAAATAAAGTAGATATTCCATAGGATTAACATTGCGTCCACGAAATCAAAATGGCAGGTAGACGGGAACCTTAATGTACGTAGATTCGCTGCACTCCATGATGGAGTTAATGCCAGAAAGTTGATGATCCTTTCAAGTTTCACTAAGTAATCGTGGGAGTTCAACTGTTGTTTCTGCCTATACAGCTGTCCTAAAAAATGCACAAAAGAGTCATGGGTAAGTTGACCGCATATGATCAAATCCTCGCGGTATACGGATCTTCAATGTTGCCACTCGTACATTCCGTAACTGCAGTCAAAAATATATTTAGTGCAATTATTCATCATTTCCTGCCCCACATAATTAGTTAATTAAGGGAAAATACGAATAAGAATATTCTAGCAATATTTTAATTGAATGTTATATTCTCAATTTCATCTTAACTCCCAAGAATGGCTGAAATTCTTTTATTCGCAACAGCTCTCTTATACTATTTTTAGAATAATGAATTTCAAGAAAACTGTTTAGATCCCGCTGTAAGCGTCGACTATGCATTAACGATTGTTATTCGTAAATGACTGATTTTTAAAATATCAAATGGCTTCAAGAAAGAACCCGTAAACATGTTTTGCGAGTTCTTTAATATTTAATTTAATTCTTTAATGAAAGTCTTATTATTAAAAGAAAAAAGGATTAACTTTAAAATGAAATCTCCCCAAACATGTTTATGTTTCATTGCAATGTAACAGGTAGAATATTCGAAATCTTTATCTTTTAAAAGAATAAATGGAATGGAAATGTAAAATGTTACTTCCGTTTTTCTTTTCAAGTAGATTATTCTTGATATGAAAATGAGAGAAAGGTTTTTTCAATGTCTTACTTTTCATTACATATTTTAAAGAAGTATAAAATTTCTTATAAATATTCAAAAGCAGACCCTAAAAGCTCAGTAAAAGCTGTTATAAAATATAATGGGATTTCGTCTGAATAATAGATTTTCAATAAAAGAAAATGCATAAATAATACTTAATGAACGTGTGCATGTGTGCGCGCGTGTTCGAAAATATTGATATGCAAGTACAGAAGATTTAAATTTAAATGAATTTAAAGGTAAAATCAAGGATTGTTAAAAAAAAAAATACCCATGTCAGGTTGTTACTGCTCCTAATACCCGTCTCTTCTGCAACCGTAAATGTTATTTTAAGATGTAAATTTCATTTTAAGTTGAAGTAAAAACTAAGCAAATAAAATAGTCAATTCTATCTGAATTATATGTTCATTCAATCATCTAATTATTGGGAGGTGCTCTCCAACATTTATGTTCCTTCTCCGCGAATAATAGCAGTTGCTATAATCTCTCAAAGAATGCTCTTAACGGAACACGATGCGAGTACATCATGCAATAGCTCTTACAGCGTTGAATCCTAATCTCTCCAAATCTGTTTTCCACACCAGAATACTTAAGTACAAATCGCACTAACGTTATTCTTAATACCACAACCTTAATTATTTCAAATCAGTTCTCTGTCATTTTTATACAACTTGATTATATTTATTCACTACCCCTCCGAAGTTTGTTTAATTTGCATCAAGTTCCATTTGATTAGGGGTCCCATTAGCCTAATGGTTATGGCAGTGGACTCGTGGCCGATGGTTTCTGTCGAGTCGTAGGTTCGAACCTTGGTGCCATTAAAGATCCGCTGTGTAGGCGGGGCTGATGAACGTTTCATCTGTCGTGACTCAAATTCCTCCCTTTGACATAGTGTGTAGGTTAAGAGAGGTGGTGTCAACTCAGGTTTCGTCCTCGTCACTTGACTGAGGCTCAAAATTACGAGGTCTGTCACCAATCGCCCTTGTGTTGCTTCTAGAACGACGTTATAAAACTAACCATTTGATTAGGAAGAAGCTAGGAATTTAAATATAAAATCAGAAATAAACCCTAAATATCAGTTGAAGGGAAATAAATCACAAATAGCCCATGCTACAAAGAATGAGATATAGAGTATTAGGGATGGGAAATGAGATTGAAATAACTCACCGTAATCTTACCCAGCGATTTTATTTTTTTTTTCTTTTTCTCAGAAATCCTTGAGAATGACGCTTATTGCAAACCAAAAAATCGTCATAGCTTTTCCAACCGATGAGACCATCCTCTCCTTCTTTGGAGTGGAT
Source organism: Nephila pilipes (assembly GCA_019974015.1). NCBI lineage: Eukaryota > Metazoa > Arthropoda > Arachnida > Araneae > Nephilidae > Nephila > Nephila pilipes. The sequence continues at coordinate 103,221 of BMAW01122821.1, read as the reverse complement.
TGACTAGAATCAACCCATAGTTATGAATGTTGCTTGGTTTCCGGTGAACGATGGTGACAGCTCGAAGCGGCAGTAATCGCATTTTTATTTGGTAGAAAATGGTGACCAAATCATTTCTATCCTATAAATCCGTGTCAATTTTTTTCTGTACTAAACAGATGACAGACACGGTGATGACACCAATAAACTTTGCCAATGTCTTCATTCCTCAAAAACAAGTATTTTTTTAATCATTCTTGTATGATTCACACTTCCAGTTTAGCATACAGTTAAGTGAAAGCTTAGTTTTTTTTAAAAAAAAAAATATTAATTTTACTCAGTTTTAATTGTATAGTTTCAATGTAAAGTACAGTCTTCGAAAAAATGTAACGCTCTAAATAATGTACACAAACTTCATCGCAACTCGACAAAAAAGGTGTCAGAGCTGATGGCTAAAAGGGAGTCAAACTAAGTAGCAAACGTATTAACTAACTTAATTAAAATTGTTAACCAACTTATAATATGATTTTTGTTTACTATCAGTTTCTATTTATTCTCATATCTGGTTTGTCATCATAAGAAAAGGCTAAGCTCCAAATTTCGTAAAATTCTACTTGAAACATTTTGCATCAAAGGAGTTTAAAAAATGGGACCTCTTATTTTAAATCTGTGTCTCAAACATTTAACGATAAAAAAAAATTCTACTAAATATTCGTCAGGTGTTTTTTTTTTTTTTTTTTTTTTTGAGCCAAACAAAAAAATAATTAATTTGCTTCTAATCCTAAAATTTTAAAAAGGATGAAAAAGTAATATGATTACGAAAAATACGTGATACAAAATACAGTTACGAAAAAAACTAATTGTAACGTATCGAAATTTTTACATATTTTAATTTTTTATATCATGAAAGCCTTGTGTCCAAAATTCCATGCAATTATATCCAATAGTTCAGGAAATACTTAATTTTGAAATCATGATCGAAAATAAAGAATTTTAAGGGGTCATAAACCAGTATTCAATTCGCAATTATCAATCCACTTCTTACCCCACATTGAAAAAAACGGGGGGGGGGGGGTTTTTTTTTTTTTTTTTAGTTTAATTTTTATTAACGTCGTGCTAGAAGCAACACGAGGGCTATTGGTGACGGACCTCGTAATTTTGAACCACGGTCAAGTGATGAGGACGACACCTGAGCTGGCACCACCACCCCCTCTCCTAACTCCCCCGCCACGCCCATGGGAGGACTTTGGGCCCCAACAAATTTAACGTGCATCAGCCCCGGCTACACGGCGGGTCTTTAGCTGTCAAGGCTCAAAACCGCGACTGAACGAAAACCGCCTGCCACGAATCCGAAGCGATGACCACTAGGCTACCGCGCCCACTGAAAAAAAAGAGGGGTGTCAAAAGTGATTGCAGATTAATCATCTATCTTAAATTGAATAAATTTGAAAAAGTATCAAAAAAATGAAAATGAACAATAATTCATAAAAGAAGGAAAATCTTCAATTCCCCCCCCCAATCAATTACAAATGCTCTCTCTATATATCCTCCTTAGGTAAAGACATGCATGTATGTGGTAATCCAATCCGCCCCTGAAACCTTGGAGCATGTCAGTGTTGATGTTCGTACTGAATATAATACTATTTTGGACTTAATCGACATAAAATCTTCCAAACAGTTGTGGTCTGGAAATATTCATTTCATGGTTAACGAGAGGCGATGATTTTTGTGGATAAAGTGCAAAACAATCTCTCTACAATACATCGTGTGGCGCATTTGGACTTCCAGGCTCATTCTTTTATGCAGTTCTTGAATTGAAAAGGTTAACGGAGAATACTCTGGCAGCCCAACGAATGAGATTCATATTTTCTTCTGAATAATAGGTGTACTGAAACAAGTGTATGTGTGATGAAGCTTTTGCACATTCTAAAACACAAAACGTTTACCGGTGGTTTTTCGCTAATTTGAGGCATATAACGCGGAAAATAAACCATTTCTTTTCAGTTATTTTTAACGTAAAAATGAGTTCAGGCTCATATGATGATTCTATGCGTAAAAGTTATGACGTTGAGCTATTCTAGATTTTCTCTTCATTTACCTCGAGGAGTTTTTGATAATTCGAATTACATAAAACAACAATTCCTTCTCAATGATATGAAACGTTATGGGTAATTTAGATAAAATGAGAAGTGTAATGAAGTGAATTAAAGAAAATGGTATATAAATGCAAAAGAATTGAAAGGAAAAAGAAGGAATATTGAGGATAACGATAAGCTGATTGAAAATTGTTTTTTGGAGAAAATTTTGTTTTTAGAAGTTTATTGTTTATGCTAATGTTTTTATTTAATTTTTCCATTAACACCCAAAGTAAGTTTCTTTTGAGTCGGTAATATAGATTTCATTTTTATTCAGGTCCAATAAAAATTATTGTAGTTATAACAGATATCGTTCCACCCCCTCCCTTCCACACTCTTTTTATGACTGTATATGTCTTGCTTTTTGTTTATTCGGATACTTAGCTAAAGTAAAGATTGACATATTGGAAATATTTCAGAAAAACGACGTACTTCAGTTAAAGATTCTTAAATCGTATTTGCTTCTTTATAAAATGTATTTAAAAAAGGCACTAAAATCTTAAAAGCATAAGACTTTTGGGACAAATGCGTCATTTCAAAAAGGTATTATTCAGAGGTATTAAATTTACGGAGAAGAAACCCCGCTTTTAAAAATTAACCACTTCTTTCAATAGCACACACCGTTGTCCTTTCCCTAAGAATATTTCACACAAGAATCAAATCACTTCTTTTCCAATAAACTAAAACCATTTAAAATGTTCTTTGATTTTCCGCTTTTCAAAATAGAAAGACATTGGCGTCACAGCTACTTAAGACCGCTTTGCATTCCAGGACTTTTAACATGAAAAGAACAAACAGCGTACTTAGTTAATGGTTTCTAATCCTTTCAGTTACGCTCAATCAAATGCAAACATTGGTCTTGTATTCCCTTTGAAGTATCTGGCATCAAACAAGACTTTGGAGATATGTTTACTCATCAAAACCCCAAACCTAGAGGCTTTCTTTTTTCTCTTTTTTTTCTGTCTTCTTCTGCGCAACATCTAATTGTAGTGGGAGTTGCTGTTTCAATTGAAATTCCATCCGTTCCACTAAAAATTTAATCTTGTACCACTGTCGCGCCAAGATGGCGGACCGAGTAAATTCCATTCCCTTGCAGAGCTTAGCGTTTCAATTAATCAGCTTAATTTCATTGCGAAATATTAACGAGGGAAAGGCTTTCCACTGTCGAAACTCACATTTATACATCAATCTCGGTGGGCCGGTTGCCTAAAATAAGTGATTAAGATAATGGGCCTTCAACTCAAACGTTTCACCCGCTCTAATGAACTGTTTGCAAGCGGATGAATTGAGTTTCAGAAGCCATTTTGCTAGGGGAAAAAGCTGGCTGCTGCTTTTCTTCTGGGTCTGGCCTAAGCGATAATGGCTTCCCTTCCGGTGTAAGGGATTCGGCTGATGGCTCCTTGGGGCGTTTGGTTTGGCACATTTTGTATTTCTTGCGATGTGGCCTCATTCGTTTTGGGGCGATCAAAGTGACACGTTTAAATCAGCGCCTGGGCTTTTAACTGTTTGAATTTAAGGTAACTGAGACCTTAAAATGCTTCGAACTCTCATTATTTTTTACTTCGCTGTTAAAAAATAGAGAGATATATGCTGAATGCGTAGATGTAATATTTGTAACAAATTTCATCGTACGGTTATTGATTAACGTCACACTAAGAAACAATACAAGACATTCTGGAGTGGCTTTACGTTGGGCTATTAACGATTTTCTCCTCACTTAACTCGGGGACTTTTATCAATTTGAATTGCATAAAATAACATTTCCTTTCCAACCAGAATGAAACGTGATTAGGCAAATTAGTTGAAGATAGAAATGAAGAGAAGCGAATTAGATATAATGATATATGAATGAAATAGAATTAATGGAAATGAGGGGAGATAAAGGATAACGAGACTTGCTGAGAAATGTAATTCAGATTGAAACTCTACTGTTGGTTTTGCGGATTAAAGAGAGTTCTGCTAAAAATATTAGCAACGTAATTACTGTTGTTAAATTAAGAACGAATAAACCGATAAGATAAGAATTCTCTTTATATTATTAGGATTTCTCATCTCCTAAATTAGGATTGTGAGTTAAGTTGGGGTCCCAGAGAGAGCAATATTAGCTATATATATATATATATTTCTACAGCTATTCTAGTAATAAATAAATCTTTTTTGTTCATGCGTGTCTTCAGTTGGAGTTTGGTCGTTAATATGGCGCAAGAACAGAACAAAATGTAGAACAGACAATACAGTGTGAGTGACGGTAGAATTAAACAGCACAAGAGCCGGGTTGTAATAATGTTGCTCCAAACAAAATGTAACCGTGATCGAGACATATGAAAAAAAATCAAGACAAAAAACGTTTGACCAGAAGGATGATTGGAAATAGAACAGGTCTGCTAGGGTTTCCCGGGACATGTCACCCGTGTTTACCAAAGAAACCTCATAGGTACTTAGGGGTCATAATGTTCGTACTTACCTAAAGAAGGTAAGCGCCTGAGGAGATGGGGCAATCAAAGTAACGTTTAAATGAGCGTTTGTGCTTTTCGCTCTCCGAATCTAGGAGTGAGTGAGTGCGTGAATGTGCAGTTTAATGGTGCAAGAGTCAACGCAGGCTGTGCTGCGCCAAACACTTGTTAATATCAATCAAAATAGACAATTTTTAAAAATATGAAACAATGACAAAGTGAAAAAGATAAAAAGTTGAAACATCAAATTTGGTGTTAAAGGTCAATACATTTTTAAAAAGCACGAAGTTTCTTTTTTTATTTATAAATATTTTTATAATTTTTATTTTTATATTTATTTTTTGTAACACAAAAGTTAGCACATACACAAAGATCAAAGAACTAAGTTAGAATAAACTGTTTTCTGCTGGATATCAAAAAATATCAAGCAGATAGTCCCCCAAAACGAAACGCATGACAAAGAAAAAAAAAAGAGGGGGAGATGAAGGGGGGAAAGATCATTGAGATACCTCGGGGTTATGATGCCTGTACTCATCTGAAGAAGATGAGCCCCCTGAGGGGATCCGAATCTAGGAAGTAGTACTCCTTTATTAACATTCTCCGTCATTAACTTTCTCTTCATTTGACTGTGTACTCTTTTGAATTACGTAAGCTTAATAATGACCGCAGAAGGAAATAATAATAGAACGGCAGAGACAAGGACGATTTCTGAGATGACACTCCCCTCTCCAAATTTCTCCACCACTCCAAAATGAAATCTTAAAACCTCGACAGATTTAACGTGAATCAACACAGAACTTCTTCATTAGAATCGGTACCACAACTCGATGGAAACAGCGCAGATCGTAATCTGTATTAATCTGATAAATCGAAAACTAGAAAAGTGAATTTTAAAGCTGTAAAAGCTATGGTTTCTAAGGAAAACAGAAACGTTATTAGGCGGTCACAATATTGTGGAGAATGACATCGTTAATCTGTTAGTTAAGTCTTTACTAAGAAACCATAGCTTAGCCGTCAATTCACTCATTTCTTACCTGACATTGTTAAAAATTATGAAGACCGTCACCAACACATTCAAATGTAACATTCATTCGAACTTTCCAATCTGTTTCAAATAAATCCTTTGCTACCGGAGTACTCAAGGTCATAATTTAACATCATGTTTTCTCTTATATTTTTAATATTAGAATGAAAATTCCTTTTCGTGTTAAATTAAATAATAGCTTATTTTTAAATGCTATTAAATTTTAAATACTCATGTAATGTTAATTGATTGAGTGCTTGTTAAAATCACGCTTAGGTGCACCACGAGGGTAATTGGTGGAGGATCGCGTAATTTTGAGCTACAATCCAATGACAAGGAGGGCACTTGAGCTACATGCTCGCTCTCCACATCCACATTAATATCAGAACTTACAGTATCTGTTACTGTGATTGTTTAGTAACGTCACACTGAGAAGATATATGAAGGCTATTGGCGACGAACTTAATAATTTTAAACATTCGTCAAGAGACAATAACGACACCTGTACTGGCACCTCACTCTCCAAACTTCACCATCTCGTCACTTAGAAGAATTTGAGCCTTAGCAGATTTAACGTGCATCAGATCCGGCTACACGGAGAATCTTTTATGGCATCAGGGCTTGAACCCACGAGTCCGCAACCAGGACCTCTTGGCTACTGAAGCCAGTTGAGCCACGAATGATTCAATGTGCATCAGCCTTGTTTCACGACAGATCTTTGGTGGAATCAGGACTCGAGCTCACGACTCAACTAAAAGTACGCCGGCAGTGAGTTCCCGACCATAAGCACTCGGCTACCACGAGGCATTTATTTTTGTACAGATAAATTAATAATTATAATACAGGTCACTTCTTGTACAAAATGTTCTCCAAACTCAGGTATCTTTCCTTCATATTAAGCGACGGCAGCCAATTTTGCTATAAACATAATATTACCATTTTCCTCTAGACTGATTCATTATTTATTAATTTCGCTCTTAAAAACAACACGAGGGCTATTGGCAACGGACCTCATATTTCAGTGCATCAGACAAATGGTGAAAACAATACATGAGCTACCACCTTACTCTCTTAATATTCACATCACGCTGGGTCCACGTTAGCCTAATAGTTATGATCGTGAACTTACGACTAGTGTTGTTTTCGTCGAGTCGTGGGTTCGAAACTTGATGCCCATAAAGACCAACCGTATAGCGGGACTGAAGCAGATTAAATCTGTTCCAGGTCGCAAGTCTTCCTTTTAGCGTGATGTTGTAGTTTGCAGAAAGAGAGGCCAGCTCAGATGTCGTCCTCGCCACTTGACTAAAGTTCAAAATTACGAGGTCTGACGCCAATATCTCACGTGATGATTCTAGTACGACTTTAACAAGCAATGACTATCCACATCCAGTTAACATGATGGCTATAAGCTCCAACAAATTTATCATATAACAACCCTACTACACAACAGGTTTTTATAGGATTCAGGAAGCGAACCCACCACAGGAATAATACCGACCATGAAATCGAGGTCATAACCCCTCGGCTAGTACAGCCACCACGCCTTCTATACGCAGACAATTTTTTAAAAAAAGGATCAAGATAAAAAAAAAAAAAAACATTTTTGTAAACTCCCGTCGACCATGAAAGATGAGGACATTCCAGCCTAACCTATCCCAATCATTTAACGATTATTTTCTTGTATTAGTGAAAATGTTCGATGGTATTTTACACATATACGCCATTTTGTGTCAGTGTAAAAAAATTGCTTATGTATTCAATGTTTCAAATTTTAAACATATAGTATGATTTTAACTGAAGTATGATTAATATCAATAAATAACACATACAGACCATAATTATATAATTAAAATATTTGGATATTTTCTGTACGAAAACGATTGCAAACACTGTTGCTTTTGTATAACATAAAACTAAATCCGATGCATAATTAGTGATTTTAACCTTGTTTATAGGAATCTTATTATCCAAAGGTTAAATCAGATTATGCAATTGACATCAACAGAAACAAAAGTCGAAACTAAGTATAAAAATTCTAACGCTGGTAAGTACTAAAGACGGCTTAACTAACCCAAAGCAATGTTTGTCTCTTTTGAGAAGGAAGATTAATCTGCCACTTTGCACACACTATTACACTTTATACTCGCCGATTTCGCGTTGAGATTTTCATTAAATCTAATTAATATTCCAGAGCGAGTCGGTGTTCACAACCTGTTCCAGGAAAATTAAATTTCCAGTCAGTTCTAAATGGAGGCCGTAATCTTGTAATTAAACGACTCATAGTGCCACTGTCTGTAATTGAGCGCTATTTGAAAAGCCCACAAGACGCTGGATTTTGCGGATTAGATTTTCTCCCCCAGAAAATCGCATCCGACTTGATTCACGCTTCTAATTGGTTCTTAACAGATTCCGATCAATTTCTCGGGGGCGATTAAAAATCAACTCGAAAACACGTGGGAAATAACCTATTGAAAATAATTGATCAGATTTAATTATTTGACTTAAATTGAAAAGACAAAATACATTTTTCAAATATTGTTTTACTTCATTATTTTATCACTTAAATCACTTGCAACTGTTATTTATCCAATTTGCGTTTAGAATCTCATAATACTTAGAATTTTATATATTCTTAAAATTGCTTCAAGTCGAAAACACGCTTTTTGTATGCATGCCATGGCCATGGTCGCCAACTCGTAGGTGACGATGTTTTGGTCGCAACGCCATTTTGGAATCCTTATTCCACTCAAGAACCTGGCACGTCAAGTCTGTCAAGGCTCGAGGTCCAAATACTAGTGGGATTATTGTCTTAATTCCTAAAACTAGTTTGTTTATCAACAAGCGATTCCAAGGCCATTCATGACGGACCTCAAAATTTTGAGCCATAGTCAAGGGACAAGGATGATCTTGAGTTTGCACCTGGTTCTCCCAACTTCCACATCATCTCAACGTGAGGACTTGGAGCTCCAAAATATTTAGCGTATTTTATCCCTTTACATGACAAATTAGTGCAATATGGACTCGAACCAACACTGACGTGGAGAGGGGTTGCCAGCACGGATATCGTCCTCGTCACTTGACCATGGCTCAGAGTTAAAAGGTTAGGTTCGCCACCAAAAGTTCTTGGGTCGCTTCTGGGTGTAACATTAATAAGCAATCAATCAATTATATAGATGTCGCCCTGAATTACACGAAAAATATTAGTAACTGTAATGAACTTTTGAGCATCAATCACGAGATGTGAATGACACTTGAATTCTGGTATTTTATTCTCACGACTTACAATAAATACCATAGGAGTAATTTAAAGCCTCTAGATTTCAAATGCAGCTGTTCTCATACTTTTCCCCATAGAGTTGTTAAGTTAAAATCACAGGTTTCGGTTTACACTAACATCGCTCTAGTTCTAGAACAAGACGAGGACTGTTGGAGATGGAACTTGTAACTTAAAGACTCAACCAGACAAAACGAACACCTTATCTGGTGCATCACTTTCCTACAGCTTTCATGCTATACTTTGAGACCTGGTTTCTATTTATTTGTGAATTGAATCACTCGATTCAACATCATTTTCATTATTTTGGATAAGAGTCACGACATAGAGCTCATAACTTGATTACAATGCTAGATATGTAAATCTCGTACATCATTTGATACAAATACTCATATACAATTAAACTTTAAACGCTGGACAACATCACCTCTGTAGTTAGATTGGTATCATTACGTATAACGTAGAGAAGCATAAGGCTTATTTGCGACTTAATTCGCCCCTTTGAGCCGTGGTCATTTTACGAAAATAACTCTTGAGCTTCTGGCAAACCATGGGTGGGGTTTAAAACCAAGTACCATTTAACGAGTATGAGTCTTCAATATTTCGTGTTACTGTCTTCGGTGAAATTAAGAATAAAAAAAAACTATCCATTCGATTCAATATCACCACCACTAGCTCAGAATATTAGACATAATTGAGACTTGGAGCTCATGGCTTGACTCGTACATAACTTCGAAAACTCGTGCATCGTTAGCTATAATTTAACCTTTGGCATTGGTTTGGCTTCATTTACACAATACTAGAACAACACAAGAACTGTTGGGGACATTTCTTGTGCTGTTTTAGTACTGCGTAGTTTAGTTTTAGTTTTTATTAACGTCGCACTAGAAGCAAAACGAGGGCTATTGACAACGGACCTCGTAATTTTGAACCACGGTCAAGTGACGAGGACGACACCTGAGCTGGCACCCCCCTCTCCTAACATCCACACCACGCCACTTTAGTACTGCGTAATTGTGTTCTATTGTGTTCTAGTCCTGCGTTATTGTGTTCGGCTGTGTTCTAGCACTGCATAATTGTACTCGATTGTGTTGTTCTAGTACTGCGTTAGCGACAGTTTTTGCGTTATAATTGCAATTTTGAAGCGTGGTCAATCAACAAGGACGACTAAGGAAAGATAGGGTTGGTGCCTCACTCTTCTTAACTCATACACGATTGTCTCAGACAAAACTAGAATTGGAACCCTCGACTCTCCACCATAATCATTAGGCAACCATGGTGTGGGCGTGGTTATACTACGGTAGCCTAATAGTCATGGTCGCCAACTCGCGAAGGCCATTGTTTTCGTCGATTCATGAGATTAAATCCCGGTGCCACTGCAGATCCACTGAGAGGCTGATGCACGTTAAATTTTTCTAAATCTCATATCTAACAGTTAGTGTGGTGGGGAAGTTTGGAGAAGATGCCGATCCTCTTCGTCACATGATCGAGGTTGAAAGTTACGAGGCCTTTCGTCAATAGCCCTCAATTTGCTGTTAATAATGGTAATAATCAATCAATAAAAAAGGCTACCGTGACACCTAGGTGAAATCAGGATTGATTAAATGAGTGACTGAACGTTTATTAATGTCGAACTTAATAGCAACACGAGAGTTAGTGGCGACGGATCTCGCAATTCTGAGCCTTGGTCAAGTAACGAAGGCGACACCTGAGCTGGTCCCGTCCTTCCAAAATTTCCACATCGTCTTGAGAGCCTTGAGAGATTTAACGAACCGCTACACGACGAACCTTAAGTGGTATCAGGATTTCAATCCTCGACTCGACATAAACAACGTTGGTCATGGGATCGCGACCATGACCGCTTAGTTACCATGGCCGTGAAATTAGGATTGAAGTTCGTGTCTCAATGCATTGCTTAGCTTCAAACTTTATTGATCAGTTGTTTGTTAACGCCACACTTAGAAGCAACGGAAGTTTCAAACCCCTATAAAGACTGCACTACAGTCCTCCCGTTGGTGTGGTGTGGAAGTTAGGAGGGGATATGCCAGCTCAAGTGTCATCCTCGTCACTTGACCGAGGTTCAAAATTGCGAGGTCCTTCGCCAATAGCCCTCGTGTTGCTTGTAGTACGACGTTAATAAAAACTGAACTAAACTAAAAGACTGTACTACCACACCCTCGTAAATTTTATTAGAAAAATAAATACAGAAATTTAAATGTTGAGAGTAATACCATAACATGATTATTTTTCAAAAGACTTTCAGAACAAAAAAATAACATTTGATAACATTGTGAAAGATAAAATGACATGAATTAGCAAAAATTTTCTTAACATATTATTTTTAACTAAAACAAATCAATTTTAAAAGCATCATTATAAGAAGCTTTCTGAACGATCACTGGGGGTTTGGGCGAAACAAATACTGATTAAATACTGTTTCCTAAACGTTTTACCATGCCACAGAGTTATTATTTTTTGGTATTTTAAACTTGCAATATATTATAAGAGGAAGACAATTTCTCTAGGTAAATAAAATTCTAAATTTAAAAATGTTTGTCTTAGTTTAAATATATAAATGTGTTTTAAAATCTTAACACACATTAATAAGAGAAACCAAATTAAAAGTTATATCATTCAAATGATTACATAAAAAAAAAAATTTCTGTTTATGAAGGTTTAATTTGGGAAAAAGCATTCTTTTTTTTTAAAAAAAAATCTGGTTGTATCATAAAAAGGAATCCCTCATCGCACAAATTATTGCTGAAAATTGATGAACACAACGAAAATCAAATATTTTTCCACACAAACTGATTATAAATTTGTTAAATGAGTAAAAAAAAAAAACATGTAATTGAATAACACAAAAAACTCCTCTTATCAAACTAAAGATAAGAGTAGCTACAATTAAATAATTTTTATTAATTTAAGGAATTCTGATCTTCAAATAGCAGAAAGCAGAATTAGTTAAAGCGCTAAGCATTTATATTTAATTTAAATACAAGTAACACTCGTACTTGCTTGTATTCTATATATCAACAAATTTTATTTTTCGTTTAAAAAATAAATTTTCAATTGTTCTAATTTAGTCTTACCCCTCCAATATATATTTTTGATATTTTGTTTTTAAGTTACTGATATGTGAAACCGGACTCTGAAAGGAAAAAAAAATTGACATCGATTTCTTTATTATTTAAAAAAAAAAAAAAAAAAAAAACTTCCTCGAAAATTATTTGTTCATACCTGGGATTTTCTCAATGTGCCTTTCCCACTTGGAAATGTATCACACTTCAAACGCCATTAACAGATTTGCATTTCCCCCATACTTCTTAAAACTATGTGCCGCCATCTACTGAGTTTATCGAAAACTACATCTAGAAAACTGAGAAGCTTTCTTACTCTCTACGCTCTCAAAATTAAAATTTCTTAAGTATTTCTCAATGTACTCACAATATTTTCCTAAAACAATACATACACCAAAACAAGTTTTAAACTGTTGGTTTGGATAACTGTATACGTAATAAATATGTCCCTCTAATAAGACAATCGATCAGAAAACGATTAGGCCATCGAAGTGGACAGCTAGACATGATTTATGATTGGCCTCGTCCCCACAGGACTAATCTCCGAATTGTTGACGCAATCCATCCGTTAGAATTCATTCAGACAAACATGACGGATTGGAAATCGTAGGGTTGGGGAAATTGTTCCGTAATGTTATCCAGATCTGAATCACCCTTCATTCTTTCATGAATGGCTTGTTTACATCTCATTCTCTAAATAGCTTTAGATTCGGTCTGTTTTATAGAATTGAATGAGAGACGAACTAATAAGATAATCACAAATATGATTCTGGAATCTACATAATAAATTAGATTCTTGTATTGATTCGTTGTGTTCGTTTATTTCTTTAATGGTTTGAAAAAACAAATGGACATTACAAAGGCTTCGTAAAAGAACAATAGTTCTCTTATTTCTAAATTTTTTCCCTAATATGCAAGTTGATCCAAAATACCAGCAAAATCAGTATTTGTTTTTTCTATATTTTTTATGGTATATGAAGACGTATAAAGCAAACAATAAGAAATACGATTAATCAATTTCTATAGCAAAAAAGTTTGTCTTATTTGACTAAGAGATACAATACTATGCTTATGTTCATTTAACAGTAGTTTTATTTTAATTCCAGTTGATTATCCCTTTAACACCTAAAGCACAAATGTTTGATTCATAAAAGTGATCATTCAAAGTTTCAGGTGGCCGCGGTAGCCTATTGATCGTGATCGCGAACTTGCGGCCAGCGGTTTTCGTCGAGTCGTAGGTTCGAGCCTTTATGCCCCAAAAGTCCCTCCATGTAGCCGGGGCTGATGCACATTAAATCTGTCGGGGCCCAAAGTCCTCCCATTGGCGTGGTGTGGATGTTAGGAGAGGGGCTGCCAGCTCAGGTGTCGTCCTCGTCACTTGAACGTGGTTCAAAATTACGAGGTCCGTCTCCAATAGCCCTCGCGTTGCTTCTAGTGAGATGTTAATAAAACCAGGAGTCAATTAATCAAATTTTCTGTCTTATTCGAGTAAGTTATACGAATGATTTTTCTTCCTCACAAAGAACCGTCTAGATATTGTTTTCTGTATTAATCCTGACTTCGCATATTCCTCACCCAATTCGGAATTCAAGTACGATTCTCTTTTTCAGTTCAAAAAAAAAGCTCCATTCTTAATACAAACTCGTGTGTGGTTACAATACATATATGAGTATCTATTTATTATGCGATAGCCTTTAATTTTGGAAATGCTTCTTAAATATGCCATTTTTAACAAATTAAATATCAATTTTGCATTGCTTTAAAAAAAGAAAAATAATTTTACACCAGAAAAAATTTAACGAATTTAAACCGAAATGCGAATGCTAAAACGTGTTAAGACTGAAGTTGCAGAATCGGTGTATAGGACAATATCTGTGTATAGCAAATGAAAGCAAAGTCCAAAGTCTTCTGAATATGATTGATAAATTTCATCAATCTGCATTAAGCTTTCGTCAAGATACAACGTTTTGCGTGTCATTTGTTGCTTACAATCGTAAAGGAGTCATATTTGCAACATATAGGTGTGCGATAGTGTTCTGTTTCAAAAGTGACAAATATACTAGAGTAACTTATCAAAGGATGCAGAAGGCTTATCGTGATTATTTGTTTGCATCGATCGAATTTGTTTTTGTGTCTTGGAAAATTTTGAGAGTGTAGTAAGAATGACGAAAAATTGTGTCTCAAAATAGCCAAAGACAATTAAACTTTTGTTCTGTAGATCTCAAATGAAGACAATGATGATAGCTCCTTAATTCTTGCTACTCAACAGCACGCCATCCCACAATATACTTGTAATTCTTCCGGTTTTTAACTGTGCTATACCACCACCCGTAATCTTCAGACTTGTCACTAGTGGATTGCTTTTTTTTTTTCCAAAGCTAAAATTGAAACAAAAAAGACAACAATTTATAATATCAAGAACGCTCAAGATAATAATATTATGCGATGGAATTGCAAGATATTTTAAAAGAAGATTTCTAGCAGGGTCTGAAGTTGCTTGAAGATCACGCCAATTGATAGATGCGTGGTTTTACAAGAGTCATTTATAGAATAACTGATAATAAAAATCTATTTACTGTACTTTCTGTTTTATTTAAGAGCTTTGTTCTAGAATTTTTTAGCTGCATTATGAATGATACAATATTTGCCTCTATATAACAGTGGAATCAACATACAAAGTATTAATTTGGGTTTAGTTTAGTTTAGTTTTTATTAACGTTGCACTAGAAGCAACACGAGGGCTATTGGCAACGGACCTCGTAATTTTGAACCACGGTCAAGTAACGAGGACGACACCTGAGCTGGCACTCCCCTCAACTAACATCCACACCACGACAACGGGAGGACTTTGGGCCCCGAACAGATTTAACGTGCATCAGCCCCGGCTACACGGCGGGTTTTTGGCGGCCAATGATCGAACCCGCGACTGGACGAAAACCGCCGGCCCCTAGTCCTCGAGGCTACCGCGGCCCGTATTAATTTGGGATTTTATCTGAAAAAATAGGCAGGATACAGGATTTATATATTAAATTAGGCGAAGACAGACTTAACATACTTACAAAAGTTTTTTAAAATAATTTTTTGAAATGTCTCATAAGGTTTTGGAGATACGACATTATTTACGAATTTCTTAAAATTCTAGTTATTAGATTTTTTTTTAAGAAACTTAGAATTACAGACTAATAACACATTCACGGATGATTTTAAAATTTGGGTGCAACTAGTAATGTTATATTTTTATCTTCTAGGTTTAAATGGACTTTTCTTTCGAAATATTTATTGATTAATATTCTTGGGAATATGACAACTAAAAAAAAAACATTTTTTGCAATTTTTTTATCGAAGGGTATAAACACCATTCGTATTCATAGTTCAGTTAAATCACATATATGCAAATGACGATTATAACCATAATGACAACTAAGAATTCTATTACAAAAAAGCCTAACCTCAACTACAAACCTAATGCAATACCCCCACAAATACAAATTAAGACAAAAGCAGTTTTAAAAATAAAGTAATTAAATGTTGTCAGTAACTGATTTCTTCTGGAAACTTAAAATAATTCGGATATAAAGAAGGTTTATCTTGCATCTAATAGACGCATTTCTTATATCTTTTTCTCCAACATTCTTTCAGACTTTAAAAATGCGGTTTTTTTTTCTTTTATTCATATTTGACTGCTATAGCCATACTATCAGTTAATGAATTAAAAAAAACGTTAGTATTCTTTACTGAACCTGATCCATGTAAAAATAAAAAGTATGAGATAAAATATCTACCCAAATATGAAAATAAATTTTGAGTCGTGTGCTATAGTGAATAGATCCAGTAATTTTTAACCAACATTTGCAGCTAGGACTTTTTTCTTTAAAATTAAGAAAGATTCAAAAACATGCTCTTTAAATATAATAACACAATCTTGATAATAATTTGGCTCCACCCACACTTATGTTTTTGGGTCGCCAAAACTGTGATAAGAGAGAATGATATAGTGCGGATGAAAATGTTTACATTTTATATTTTTATAGTGAAAATACCGACGCACGCAAACCCAAACTTACATTAGGTTTTATCATCTACGCACATGAGTTGCATACCTTAAGGCTCTTGTCTGCCATCCACTTCGAATTCGTGCATGCAATGTGAAATCTCATGTCTACTTACCTTCCCGAATCCAGTTTATTGCATTTATTGGAATGCAATAAAATGCATTCTAAAGGACAAAGAAAAAGGAAAATATACGCCTGATTACATTTTTCTTTCCATTTTCAGCAGTACTCTTATGTGCATCTTTTTTTAATTTATCGATGAGTCAGTTTAAGGCCTTAAAAGAAATTTAAAGTACTTCCTCAGAGTAAATCAGAGTAAAAATGTAATCAGAAAGAAATATCCAAAGTCTTTTACTATTTCAAT
>BMAW01122821.1:71801-86850 GCA_019974015.1 Nephila pilipes | reverse complement strand
GCGTGCATACTCATTCACAAAAGACCTTATGTTCACAATATATATTAATGGTAGCAATTACCAAAGGCCCGGGTGACACGTCATAAATATCATTTCCGGGCAACCAAAAACCACACATTAATAATTTAGACACCTTAAAAACACGCTCCGACTCTTTAATTATACAACATTTGCAGTTGACTGTCAGCCCCTGTGAGGGCGTGGCAGACTCATTAACATGGGCGGGGGCGCAAGTAATTGCGTCCCGGGGCGACGAGCTAAAATAACCATTTTACAACTTTAATCCTCGTAAAGGCTTCCTGTTAATAACCCCCGCTTCTCAATCAAGCTTAGAGACTGAATAATATCGGATGACAACTGTGTAGGTAAATGGGTTCCTATGTAGGGAAGATGTTATTTGACATGGGGGAATTGGGGCTTGCTGTGTAGTGGTGAGGCCTGCTTTTGTCCCGACGTGTCAATGGATATGAATTATTGTGAATGATTTAGTGAATGGTGTACTGTGTGGGAAAGAGAGGTCTGAGCTCGTTATTTTTATGTTCACAGAATCGCTTTGGTGAGTGTGTCGAAGTTGTTAAATTTCAGCGCATGGTAAGGTTTTTCGCATTTTTAAAAGTTTTTGAAAACAATAAGAATGTTTGTTATTTTGAGAGGTTAACGTCGAGCTGGAAGTACTCTTCTACTCTAATGGAGTTAAACTTGGTCCTTGCAAAATTTAGTTAGTTTTTTTCATCCAAAGGAGTGAGTGAGTAAAATTTGAGATTTATGGCACCAGAGCATGCTACACTTTAGATAGTTTAGTTTTTATTAACGTCGCACTAGAAGCAAAACGAGAGCTATTGGCGACGGACCTCGTAATTTTGAGCCACGGTCAAGTGACGAGGACGACATCTGAGCTGGCACCCCCTCTCCTAACTTCCACACCACACCAACGGGAGGACTTTGGGCCCCGACAGATTTAATGTACATCAGCCCCGGCTACACAGTGGATCTTTGTGGTACAAAGACCAAACCCTCGACTCAACGAAATCCGCCAGCCACGAATCCAAAACCAGGACCACTAGGCTACAGCGACCCTATACTTTAGATAAAATAGACGGGAAAGTAAATATTGATTGACAAGGTCGAAAATAGTGAAGGATCTCTAGTGTATCACTGTGTTTCTTAAAGTCTATAAATCCCATGGGAAGGAGAAAGATCATTAGTGGTGTCTTGATGCACGTACTGGTTGGAATACTGTTTAGCTCACACTTACCTAAAAAAAGGTAAGCACTTGAAGGGCTCATCTAAAGAAAGCCGAGCTCACCTAAAATTGGTTTCGATTTACAAGGTTAGCTTCCCGGGTATCGAATTTAGTTAACGTCGTATTGCAGCTGAGAGGTTATGAGCTTTACTAGGAAAAAGCCTTCTGCTCAAAAAGAACCTTTTTTTATGACAGATAACGTTTCTAGGACAAACTGGTGTTACTTATGTGTGCTGCCATCTATTAAATGGCACCATAACAAATACGACGGTGCTTCAGAGGTTAGTTTTAATTTGGCAGTTATTTGCTGTAAATTGAAAATTTTATCGATGCAGCTACAAGTTGTCGACCTCATTTAATATTCCTGCAATGAGTCATCACCATCGATAAGACCTGGATTCCTTATTATATTCCATAAAACAAGCGAAAATTCAAAACACGGATTGGTTTCGGTGAATCTGCTCCAAAGAAGACAGTACTGCAGAACGGAAAAATTACGGCGATGGTTATTCGGAATGCCCATGAAGAGCTTCATACTCATGGGCTTCTCAGAAAAGAAAACCAGGTCAATGGACTGCAGTGAGTTACTCCATTCCTAAGACGGGTACTTCTTGAGCTGCCCTCGTTAACAATGGCGATAATTATGGCACTCTACCAGTGTTATGTAACGGATATATATTCATAAAGAAATTGGCACAGGAAACAACCCAAAAGAACATGAAAATAAAAACATAAGGCCTTAATTCTAAAAATAGTTGGTTTTCAATAACTTACCTTACAGAAGAAACATGTCTTCTCGATTTTATTTCAAAAAATTCGATTGATATTTAGCAACAAATTCTAAATCTCATAGAACAAGCTTTTGAATTGGAATAAATAATAAAATACTTCGGCATATGAACAAACACTATAAGCTTTTGATTGTTTTTCACTATTTCTTTGGTACTGAGGGACTTACCTTATTTAGGTAGGAACGGAATTTTTTTTTTTTAAGTTTTAGTTTTTTTTTTTATTAACGTCGCATTAGAAGCAACACGAGGGCTATTGGCGACGGTCCTCGTAATTTTGAACCACGGTCAAGTGACGAGGACGACACCTGCGCTGGCCCCCCCCCCCCCTCTCCTAACATAAACACCCTGCCAATGGGAGGACTTTGGACCCCGAACAGATTTAACGTGCATCAGCCCCGGCTACACGGCGGGTCTTTGGCGGCCAAGGATCGAACCCACGACTGAACGAAAACCGACGGCCGCTAGTCCACAACCTTGACCACTAGGCTACCGCGGCCCAGCTAGGAACGGGAATCATGACCCAAAACATCCTGTGATCTTTTCTTTTCCCAGGAGGTTTATAGTTTTTGTTAAGCAGAGGGGACGCTTCCCTGGATATCCTTTTTTTGTTTGTTTGTTGTAGTTTTTATTAGCGTCGCAATAGAGGCAAACGAGGGCTATTGGCGACGAACCTCGTAATTTTGAACCTCGGCCAGGTGAAGAGTGCGAAACCTGAGCTGGCACTCCCTCTCCTAGCTTTCGCACCACGCCAACGGGAGGACTTTGGACCCCAACAGATTTAACGTGCATCAGCCCCGGTTACACGACGTGTCTTTAGTGGCATCAAGGACCGAACCCGTGACTCGACGATATCCGCCAGCCGCGAGTCTGCGGTCATGATCACTTAATTGCCGCGGCCTCCTCTAGATACCCTAGGGATTCTTCCCTATTTTCTGATCCTCCTTGTGAGTGAGTGATAGTTGAGTTTTATGGTGCAAGAGACCTATCCTTCTTGTTAAGCATATTAACATTCGTTCCTCTTCTTTCCTACATGTAGATCGCGGTTACACCTTGTTTTGGCACAACATATCCACATCTGGCTCTTGCGCCTTAAAACTTCACCATCACTCACTCATTATTTCATTCGAGGTATCTAAAAGTGATGTTGCATAGCAGGTCAATCTTGAGTTCGTTTGAGTCTATTGAACAGTGTGGAATGTAGTTTTTCGCTTGTACTAGAAAGTGTTCTGGTACATGTGATTCATAACAAAAAATTTCTTTTAAGTATCATACTGTTTTGAATTTTTTCTGTAATTGAAAAAAAAAAATAATGAGCTCTTATTTCTGAAAACTCTTCGTCTTCATCGCAGCGAGTTCACTGCAGTATGGATGCGGAGAAAGATCCAACATTTGATTTATGGATGGTATTCCTGAACATTTCCGGTTAGGTGGTGAAAACTATGCAGTTATAGCATATTTCTTCAACACCGTTGAGATTCACCATCGTCATTATAAAAACAGCCCTCATCTGCATCTATTTTCGACACAAAAAAAAGGTGTTATTTTATCTCTCCTTTGGCAACACCTTGGAAATGGAAATGTATTTGGATTTATCATTAATTCGAAAGATTCGCATTATACAAGACTAGTGTTTTCTTCTACGTTCACAGATGATACCATTTCCGTAACAAGACAAAGATACCTTGTGAAAAAGCACTTTTCTCGTATCGTAATTTTCTCTCATCTAAATGTGTTTTAAATTATTCCGAATGGATTGAACTATTACAAATTTCACAAAAAGTTTTTAAAAAGTGAAACATTTCTTCTCTTCAGATATATTTTTGTTGCTATGATAAAGAAAGAAACTGTAAAATGTAACTCAAGACTTATCCAACTTCTGTATTGATAAGGTGTACTAAGTGCTCACAGATTTGCTGACTGAACTCTTGTACCTTCTCAAAAATTATTATAAATAATATGCTCGAATGCAATGGTTCTTTTCATAACTAAGCAAATCAACTCGCCCGTGAATGTTTAACTTGGAGCCATCATATGATGATCTTGCTCTTTTTTCCCCTTGAACAATTAACTTTTTTATAGAAAGATTCTCAATCATCACAAATTATGTATAGAAGACTTTCTTTTAAAAAAAATTGTTATGGTCAAAAAGGAAAAGCAAATATACGCTGCTGCTGATCGAACACTTCAAATAAATGTTTGTTTTACTTAACATTTTATGTGTTTTATTGTGTTATTATTCGACTCTATATATAATTTGTATATATTTTCGAGTTACACTATAATATTTGAAAATGCCTTTTTTAAATGTTAATATATCACTACTTCTTTTTAATAAGTAATATTTTTAATATTAGAAAATAAAAAAATAATTAAGCATAATTTTTTCAATGCTAGAAAATAAAATATTAAACAATTTTAATACTAGAATATAAAACTTTGAAATTTATTTCCTTTTTATAATAAGATATTAAGTTTAAAATGCATTTTATATGTAGACCATTTTTAAAGTTATAGAAAAATTTTAACAAGATTTTAAATGCTAGAAAAATAAAAAATTAGAATATAATATTTATCATTAAAATTACAAGATATAATACTTTAGTGAGAAAAAAATTTCAACAAAACAATTTGAATTTTCGAAAATTAATTCTAACTAAAATTATTTTTAAAAAAAAGTCAAAAATCAAAATTTTTAAAAATACATCTATGAGAAATTTCAGACAAGTAAGAATAATTATAAAAAAAATCATTAGAAAACAATCTACAAATTTAAAGAAATTGGATAATAAGTACTTTTTGCATTTTTTGAGCGGTAAGGACAAGGGGAAAAAATTAAACATTTTCAATTCTTCTAAGAGTTAAGCTTATTCTCACCCAATTCCTCTTGGGCTATTCGTGATACCAGTATTGATTCGCGGGAGGAAATATCAGCAACTCACTTCTGTGTTTCAAAAGTATACAGGCTGTTTCGTAACCTCATCTCTTGAATACCAAATATCGCGTAGCAGCGAACGAAAATGTAATGATAGGATACACTGTATTCAAATCCTTTTCGTCGTCCTATGCAGAACCCGATCGAGTCCTTTCTATTCTCATATTGGTTGTCCAAACAAAAATTTTAATGTTTCTCTTTTTCGATCAGATGATCAAATTCTTTCATCAAAGCCTCAAAAACTTCACCCATTTTTTTTTTATTTTGAATTCGGTTTTAGAAAACTTCTACTTCACACCGTCATCACAGTAAGGTGCAATTTGTCCGAGAGTGACACATTTTTTGCCATTGATTATTAACGTAGAAAATTCCTTTGGTAAATATTCCATTTGGTTTTCCAAACTGGCTAAAATATCGTCGGCATTTTGGGTGGTGAAAAATTTCGATATCCCGAAAACAATTTTTCTTGCTCATTTACCGTTTCCATGCTTTCAGATTTTACCATTTCAATGCAGTTGGACCTTGCAACAGCAAATGCTTCCAATCGACTCTGACTAAACGTTGTCAGAACTCCTTTGCATCGTTTCGCATTTCGAGCCATTTTCTCATAAAATTTTTAAACACAGTAAAATGACGTTGCAAGCCCTTACATCCAGTATATACTGTGCTATCTCCTAAAGTAATTGCTTCAAATTGATCGTTTGTAGCTTTGGCATGAGCTTCACTGAAATTCACTAGAAGCTCAAATTCCCAGTCAAATGGGATTGAATGGATCCTATGTTGATGTCCGCCTCGTCTGAAAGTCAACTGGTTGAGATTCGACCATCCTGCATCACTAGGATCCTCCCTTTATTAGTAATGATCTCATTTTTGGATGTTAAGGGTCCTACCAGAACGCACTTTATTTTCCACTGATGGGCTATCGTCTTTGAAGTGGTTGCATCATTCCTTTATCGGAGTGGTTCCTATTACTTTGTTCCCGATTCCACTTAAGAATCACCAAGTTTCAAGCAAAATTTAATTCAGTAGAGTTGTTGAAGGTTTTCTATCATTTTGTCGGAAATAAAAATCCGGTCACTTCCAGATGAAAATACACTTCCTCATTCATCGGTGGTCTGCCATCAACTGACAGTTTCTGCGAACAAGGAAACATCCTATATTTTCATTAGGTTGACTTGCATACTCATTGAGACGAACATCCTAGCTTTTATTTTTACTCTCGAAAAATTATAGTTAGATAATTTAGGAACCTATTTCGTAGTGTTATCTTTAAAAGGGTGGAATTATATTTTAATTTACAGAATTTGTCTAAGAATGATTAAATTTGTTGACATTCATAAGTCGAAAATGACTCTTCGGAAGATTCTAGATTTTATACTAATAAAATCGAGTATCGATTTTATACTTGCATAATGTATAAATTGTATAATATAAACAAAAATTCATATCACTATAAACATTGTTATTGAAAATAGAGTGGGGTTTTGTAATTTAAAATTTATCTAAAAAACTTAGGTGTTTAGTATCAGTGAATTTTACAACGCAATTTTCTCTATGTTGAAAGTTTAAATATTGCACTTTTACAAAAAAAATACCAAACAGATAAGATTAGTTAACAAGATTCATTAAAAAAAACATAATTTTATATTTATTAGGATTTTCTTAGTGTAATATTAAAAATAAAACCCCAAGTGGCAGGGTTTTGGAGAGTGGAATGCCATCTTGTACGTCGACATTGTCATCTGACCACAGCTCAGAGTTTCGAGGCATATTGGTTGTTGTTATCAGTCTTTAAATTCTAGCAGAAATAAACACTCTTGGGGCAGGAAGAATTCAGTTAAATATTACAGCTTATTTACAAATATCCGTTGAAAAATAGATGGTCTTTTTAATGAAAATCTTTACCTGTTGATATTTTTTTCCACATAATTCAAGATATTGCATCCGATTTTGAGGTGTGTGTGCGCGCGCGCGTACGTGCATGCGTGCGTGTGTATTCTTACCAAAGATCTAGCTTTAACTAAAATTGCTTAACTGTAGGAATTCTAAACTATTTTGTAGTTCCAGCACTCCGATTCATTAATTATTTGTAGATAGTTTAATTTCATTAACATTCCACTTTTTATTATTATATCCAGATAAAATAAATTAAAAATAACTACATTGATACATCATTAAACTAAAATTGTTTTGAAATTAAGCCTAAAAGAATTCATTTTGCAAATAAAAATTTAATTTGTAAAAGGTGGAATTTTCAACACATATTTTGTATCAAAGAGCCTTATAAAAAAATTTTGCAGCTTTAAATACTACATTGCATTTTTTAGTATTCATCGTTATGTTTTATCAATCTTTCAAATCAGCAAGGATTTTATCTAGCAATTGAAAAATATTTTTTTTACCTGAGCTTACATTATCTACCTTCTCGGTATAAAATACTTTGTAACAATATCCTCCTAATTTTTTAAATAAATTTTAATAAACATTATAAGCGGAAATTTAATTACAAAAAATTTAATCAACTTCAATCAACAAACTTTTCACCTTTTTTTTTTTTATTTCTACGCAATTCTTATGTTATCTTACAAGGAAGCCGAACAGCAAAGTCGCCCCTTCTGAAAAACCATCTCAAATTATGTTCGCAAACTTTCTTAAAATCATATTAACCTCTCATTAGATAAACAAACAAAAATCAGCTAAAGTAAAACTATCCTTGTTTTAAATAAAGTCCCGCTCATCATCAGATATTGCGAGTTCCCAAAAACTTTTAGTTTTGTAGCAAAACTTAACTCCTATCCAAACTAGATCTTCCTTATCGTGCTGTTAATCTTTTTGTGAAAAGCAAATTTCAAACCTTATCTTTTTTCCGTTCTTTCCCATTTAAAAACTTCGGTTTAAACTAAACCAAATTCTTTTCTCCTATATATAGTTTTTTCTTTATTTTTTTATGATCATCGCAAGATTTAAACGAGTTAGGGGTATGAAAAGGGGAACTGAAAACGTTGACTTAAGATTTTAACTCCTCTTTTCTTGACGGAACCTTTTTTTTTTTTTAATATTTTTTTCCCCTTTTTCTCTTTAAAATCATTTAATGTTAAGAGAACAGTTGTCTTAAAGAACTTCGGCTTAAGCTTGTTAGTCGAATCCTTAAAAGTCCTCTAATGCGTTCGACTTGTCTTTCTAAAGATTCGAAAAATAAAAAAAAAATAATAATAAACGAAGAGTCAGAGAGTGGAAAAAAAATAAGGTAAAAACCTTCGGTGGCTCTCAGATTTAAAAAAAAAAGGGGGGGGAGGGGGTTATCTAGATTTGCTCAGTGGGTTATCTTGGTCTTTTCTACCGTTGTGGATTAAATGCTTTCTTTTTTTAATAGCAGCGCCCGTATAATTCTGTAAGTAATTCGTTTTTCCTGCTGTGGTTTTGTTGCAAACGATAAACGAAGTGATTCCATTCAAGTAAAATCACTACAGAAATTTTTAAGGAAAAAAAATATGGTTTATCTTAATTTATTGTCTGCATTGTGTGATATGGGTTTTATCATGTAAATTTAATTAACAACCAGCGTATTTACGAAGAAAAAAAATGTAATGCTAACAGGATAAAAAAAAAAAAAAGCTCAGAATTGATCAATAACAACTTATTGAAATTATTTACAGTATTTTTACCTTATTTTCCTTCATAATATTGTCCTAATGCATTTGAACACTTATTCCACCATCCATAAAACTGATCAAAATAATCTTGACAACCCTTTTTGAAATATTCCATCAGCTTCCTTTGTCACATTTTCCATCGGCTCTTCTGATTTAGCAATGCTCCTTCAGTTTCAATTTCAGATGTGAAAACAGGTAAACATCGGCTGGTGCTAGAATAGGGGAATAAAGAGAGAGTTCCAGATTGGTAATATGTCTGACAAAGTATTTTTTAAGCATTCAGGAAACGATGTACTGCGGCATTGTCGGTGACTAAAAATTAATTGTTTCTTGTCCATTTCCTGATCACTTTCGTCTCATTGCCTCCCGTAACTGTCCGATAGTATCAAAGTAAAATTGTGACCACGGTAGCACAGTGGTCATGGTAACGCCCGGCATTGTTTTCATCGAATCGTGCGTTGAGCCCAGATTTGTGTCCGGATGTGATGCACGTCGAAGTCTCAAGTCCTGCCAGTGGCGTGGTGTGGAAGTTTGGAGAGGGAGGTGACAACTCATTTGTCGTCCTTGGCACTCGACCGAGGCTCAAAATTACGAGGTGCGTCACCAATGGACCTCGTGTTGCTTCGCAATGCAACGTTATAAAATAATTAAATCAACGTAAAGTTCTTTGTCAACAGTTGATCGTGTTCACGCACGCAAATTGTCAAACGCTCTCAACACTTTCGTTTGCAGTGAAAGAGGACGAGCGACCACTCCCCGAATATCATCTATAATGCTTTTGCAACCTTGGTAAAAACTCTTTATAACTCTACACTGCCTTTTATCATTGCATTCTTTCCGCATGCTTTCTGTAGCGTCTGAAAGATCTCAAATGGTGATTTATGTGACAAAACTTAAAATCCGATGTCGGCACGCTGTTCTGAAGAGGACATTTCAAAATTGGCGAATGTAAATACTGCTTTGTCAGATACACGCTGTAGCTTTCACCGACAGTAAAACCTACAAAAGTAGAGCTGTTATATGGCTGCCGCAATATTGCTGTGGTTGACGTCATTAATCTTCCTAGTCAAGTCTTTCCTAGGAAATCAGTTTATCCAAAAAAAATTCTCACATTCAACGTTCTTCAGGAAATCACGCCTTCTAGTTTACATTGACGACATTTTAGTGACGTCATCCATCTCAATATTGCTGCAGCCAGATAACGGTTCCATTTTCCTAGGAAACCACAGCTTAACGGAAACGGATGACAGGAGGTTCAGAGTTTTCCCCTGTAATGCTGCCAGCCTCAGAACGAAAAATATATCCCTTTCCAGAGAACAACTACCTTAATTGTAAGCAGCAATTCCGGGAACTTTTTGATCCTATTACCTACAAACCTATGACTAATCATTAAAAATGTTCTGAAAAATAAATAGATTCAATTTAGATTCAGTACATTGTACTGTTTGATTTGAATTATGAGAATCTATTATCCCTACTGTAAGGGTGTATGGAGCCAGAGCCAAATCTGACTAAGAGGCTCTAAACATTTGTTTAAGCTATTCACTAGACAGGAAAAAAAAAGGAAGAAAAGGTAAAAACTATTTTACAAGAAGGGGGATCAAAAATAGAGAATGATCGCTCGGGTATCCAGGGGCATGTCACTCGTATTTACCAAAAACATTAAACCCCATTGAAATATATATATATATATATATATATATATATATATATATATATATATATATATATATATATACATATATATATATATATATATATATATACATATATATATATATATATATTCTCAATGGGTTTAATAAGTTTTGGTAAATACGAGTGATATGCCCTGGATACCGAGAGCGATCATTCTCTATTTTTGATCCCCTCTTGTAAAATAGTTTTAATTTTTTCTTCCTTTTTTTTTCCGTCTAGTGAATAGCTTAAACAAAATGTTTAGAGCCTCTTAGTCAGATTTGGCTCTGGCTCCATACACTTCTTACAGTAGGATAATAGGATTCTCATAATTCAAACTAAACAGTACAATGTACTGGTCTAAATTGAATCTATTTATTTTTCAGAACATTTAATGATTAGTCATAGGATTGCGCGTGCTTTGCGCGTGCGCGTGCAAATGCGCTGCGCGGGCGGCGCGTAAAAGCGGTATCAAAGCATGCGGAAAGAATGCAATGATAAAAAGGCAGTGTAGAGTTATAAAGAGTTTTTTACTGGCTGCAAAAGCATTATAGATGGATATTCAGAGTATCGCTCGTCCTCTTTCACTCAAACGAAAGTGTTGAGAGCGTTTGACAATTTGCGTAAGTGTGAACACGATCAACTGTTGACAAAGAACTTTACGTTGATTTACTATTTTATAACGTTGCATTATGAGCAACACGAGGTCCATTGGTGACGCACTGTAATTTTGAGCCTTCGGTCGAGTGTCGGCGACGACAAATGAGTTGTCACCTCTCCAAACTCTACAATTAATGCCACTGGCAGGACTTGAGACTTCGGACGTGCATCACATCTGGACACAAATCTGGCTCAATGCACGATTCGGATGAAAATAATGCCATGTTACTATGACCACTGTGCTACCGTGGTCACAATTTCATTTTTGATACCATTTTGAAGCATGGAGGCAATGAGACGAAAGTGACGAGGAAACGGACAAGAAACAACAATTAATTTTATCACCGACAATGCCGCAGTACATCGTTCTTGAAGTTTAAAAATACTTTGTCAGATACAATTAATCTGGAACTTCTTTATCTCTCTATTCTAGCATCTCAGCCGATACCTGTTTTCAAGATCTGAAATTGAAATCAGTTGAGCATTGCTAAACTCAGAAGAGCCGATGAAAATGTGACAAAGGAAGCTGATTGAATATTCTCAAAGAAAGGTTGTCAAGATTATTTTGATCAGTTTTATGATGGTGGAATATGTTCAAATGCATTAGGACACATTATGAAGGAAAAAAATAAGGTAAAAATACTGTAAATAATTTCAATAAGCTGTTATTGATCAATTTGAGCTTTTTTTTTTATCCCGTTAGCATTACATTTTTTTTTCTTCTGTAAATACGCTTTATTGTTAATTAAATTTATGCTTGATAAAACCGTATTTACACAATGCAGACAATAAATTAAGATAAACCATATTTTTTTCCTTTAAAAATTTTGTAGTGATTTTACTTGATTGGAATTTACTTCATGACAGTTTGGTAACACAAAAAAACCACAGCAGAAAAAACGAATTACTTACAGAATTATACGCCGGGCGCTGCTATTAAAAATAGAAAGCATTTAATCCACAACGGCAGAAAAGACCAAGATAACCTAATTGAGCAAATCTGATAACCCTCCCCTCTTTTTTTTTTTTGTAAATCTGAGAGTTAATCAGTTGTTTACCTTTATTTTTTCCACTCTGACTTCTTTCATTTATTATTATTTTTTTTTATTTTTCGAATCTTTAGAAAGACAAGTCGAACGTATTTAGAGGATCTTTAAGGATCTGACAATGTTTAAGCCGAAGTTCTTTAAGACAACTGTTTTAACATTAAATGATTTAAAGAGAAAAAGGGGAAAAAATATTAAAAAAAAAAAAAAAGGTCTGTCAAGAAAAGAGAGCTAAAATCTAAGTCAACGTTTTCAGTTCCCTTTCATACCTTTAACTGTTTAAATCTTTGGTGATGATCATAAAAATAAAGAAAAACTATATATAGAGAAAAGAATCTGGTTTTAGTTTAAACCGGAAGTTTTTAAATGAAGAACGAAAAAAGATAAGTTTAAATTTGCTTTTCTACAAAAAAAGATTAACAGTATTGATAATAGATTCTAGGTTTGATAGGAGAAAGCCATACAAACTAAAAGTTTTGGGAACTCGCAATATCTGATGATGAGTGGACTATTTAAAACAAGATAGTTTTACTTTTAGCTGATTTTTTGTTTGTTTTATCTAATGAGAGGTTAATATGATTTTAAGAAAGTTTATGAACATAATTTGAGATGGTTTTTCACAGAAGGGGCGACTTGTTGTTCGGCTTCCTAGAGATAACATACACTATGTAGAAATAAAAAAAAAAAAGGAGAAAAGTTTGTTGATTGAAGTTGATTAAAATTTTGTACTAAATACTATAATGTTTATTAAAATGAATAAAAAATTAGGAGGATATTGTTACAGCATTTCCATGTCGAGAAGGTAGATAACGTAAGCCTCAGGTAAAAAAATATTTCTTTTCAATCTGCTACGGCATGGCGCCGGCGCAAAGCGTAAAAAAAAAAAAAATGCTATTTTCGCTAGAATTTATAGACCACAACTACAACCAATATGCTCGTAACTCTGGAGCTGTGGCTGATGCCAATGTCGACGTACAAGATGGCATTCCACTCTCCAAAACCCTGCTCCCCTTGGGGTTTTATTTTTATTATTACACCAAGAAAAACTTAACAAATACAAAATTATGTTTTTAATGAATCTTGTTAACTAATCTTATCTATTCAGTATTTTTGTAAAAAGTGCAATATTTAAATCTTAAACAGGGAGAAAATTATGCTGCAAAAATTCACTGAACCAAACACCTATGTTTTGATAAATTCTAAATAATCAAAAAAAAACCTGTCTGCTTTTAATAACAATGTTTATAGTGATATGAATTTTTGTTTATATTATAAAAATTTATAAGATATGAAGTATAAAAATCGATACTTGATTTTATTAGTATGTTCCTATAATCTTCGAAGAATTATTTTCGACTTATGAATATTGACAAATTTAATCACTTTTAGACAAATTCCGTAACAAATATAATTCCACCTTTGAAGATAACACTACGAAATAGGTTCCAAACTATTCAACTATAATTTTTCGAGAGCAAAATAAAAGCCAGTTCAATGTTCGTCTCAATGAGTATGTCAACCTAATGAAAATATAGATGTTTCCTTGAGCTCAGAAACTGCCAGTTGATGGCAGACCACCGATGAATGAGGAAGTGTATTTTCATCTGAAGTGACCGATTTTTTATTTGACAAATGATAGAAACTCAACAACCTTACTGAATTAAATTTTGCTTGAAACTTTGGTGATTCTTGGGTGAATCGAACAAAGTAATTGTGAATCATCGATAAGGGAATGATGCAACCTTCAAAGACGATAGACCATTAGTGGAGAGAATAAAGTGTTCTGGTAGGCCTCTTTAACATCCAAAAAAACAGGGATTACAAGGATAAAGGGAAGATCCTAAGGGATGCAAGATGGTCGAATTCAAATCAGTTGACTTCTGACGAGTGACATCGTATAGAATCCATTCAATTCCATTTGACTGGGAATTTGAGTTTCAGAATTCCCCAGCGAAGCTCATGCCAAAATCTACAAATTAAGATAACTTTGAAGCAATCTTTTATGGAAATGGGTCAGTATATGCTGATATAAGGCTTGGTAACGTCCATTTATTTTAATAAGCGAAAATTTTATGAGAAAATAAGGCTGAAACAAGTAATGATGTAAAGGACTCTGACAATCGTTTAGTTAGAGTCAATTGGAAACATTTCATGTTGCAAAGTCCAACCACATTGAAATGATAAAATATGAACGCATGGAAATGGTAAATGAACAAGAAGTTCACTTTGACATTGAATTTTTTCACTCACCCAAATTGCCGACGATATTTTAGCCATTTGGAAACCAAATGGAATATTTACCAAAAGGAATTTTCACGCATTAATCAATGGCAAAAATGTGCTACTGGACAATAAATTCACCTTACTGTGATGAAGGTGTGACGTAGTTTTCTGAAACCGAATCTAAAATAAAAAAAAAAGGAAATGGGTGAAGTTTTGAGGTTTTGATGAAAGAATTTGATCATCTGATCGAAAAAGGAGAAATGATTAAAATTTTTTGTTTGGACAACTAAATATGAGAATAGAAAAGTGACTTGTTTGGTTCGTGTTGACAAAAAAGGATTTGAATACAGAGTATCCTTATCATTATATTTTCGTTCATGCTACTTGATATTTGGTGTTCAAGAGTTGAGGTTACGAAACAGCCTGTATACTTTTGAAAACACAAGTGTGGTTAAGATATTTTCCTCTCACGAATCTATACAGACAATGAATAGCCCAAGAGGAATCAAGGTGAGAATAACAACTTTTAGAAGAATTGAAAATGTTTAATTTTTCCTTGTCTCACCTCTCTCAAAAAAATGCAAAAAAGTAATTATTATCCTTGCCTTTAAAATTGTAGATTGTTTTCAATAATTTTTTTTATAATTATTCTTGTTTTGTCTAAATTTCATAGATGTATTTTAAAAATCCTTTGGTTTTTGGTCTTTTTTTAAGAAATAATTTTGCTAGAATTAATTTTCTAATATTAAAATTGTTTTGTTGTTTTTTTTTCTACTAAAGAATTATATTCCAATTTATTTTTCTAGCATTAAAAATGTTGCTTC
>BMAW01122821.1:52943-71776 GCA_019974015.1 Nephila pilipes | reverse complement strand
ATAGTATTCTTTGAGATCATGATGCCAGTGCTTATCTAAAAAAGGTAAGCGCCAGAGGGGAATTTAATCAAGGAAGTTGTAGCTTAAGGTTTTAGTTGTAGAAAAAACTTTATAATTGATGCTTTTGCTGTGTTCCAAAATAATTTACTCAACCAAAAAAAAAATCGAAAATTTGGATCAAGAAACAACGTTTTCTAAAAGAATGCAGGATTTGTAATTGTAATTAAAAATATTTCGAACTTAAAATTCTAAACAATGAATATACAACAGAAAGAGATTGTGAGAATTATGACTAGATTTGATAAAGACGATTGTAACTGATACTGAATGTGAAATTATGGAAAATAGCCAAACCTTGATTATTCGAATTAGCTGAGACTCTCTATTCGAAACTATGAATAGAGAGCATTACGATAATATGAATCACATAATAATTTATGACATTCACTATCAGGGAAATATATATTCCAAAATACTAAATATCAGCACAGATTAAAGAATTTTAATCTCAGAATTGTTGTCCTTCACGCATCATAATTTCTCATAATCATAATTTTTAATTGTAATAAATATGCATTCCACAGGAATCACCTCTGGAATGTAATCAAGATAGACCCACAGCGCGATATTACTTTCAAAGAACTTTTGAAAAAAATAGTAGCTAATAAAATAAAAGTATTCAGAACATTCTTGCAGAAGATTAAATATTTTGATGTATACTGAATTAAAAAAATATTTTAAAGGGGATGATTGCCTTTGTTACTCTGCATTCCATAAAACCAACCAATCAATCAATCACATCTTTTCTTGTAGATATGCGAATGGTTTTCAATTCACATCATACTAGAATATAACGAGGGCTCTGGCGAATGACATCGTAGTTTGGAGTTAGTACCCCGCTTTCCAGACTGGTATACGAGAAGAGTTTGAGGTGCCATGGTAGCCAATTCGCAGCCAGCGTTGTTTTCGTTGAGTCGAAGGCTCATGTCCTGATGCCATTAAAGACCCGCTGGTAACAATGCTTGATCCGGTTATATCTGTCGAGATTCTAAGTTCTCACATTGGTGTGGTGTAGAAGTTTAGAGAGGAAGGCGCTAGTTCAGGTGTCACCCTTGCCACTTGAGAGAGACTCAAACTTACGAAGTCCGACGTCAATAGCTCTCGTATGGTGGCTTCTTAATACGACGTTAGTTATGCATTAGTAAAATAATAAAAAGGAGATTTTGAGATTCGATTCCATGTTGCAAACCAAGTTACTCCCTCCGAAGAAACTTTGTTGAACTCAAAAGCTAGAACCGGTGATTGAACCTGATTCTTTATTAATATCGCACTCAGAAACAAGAGTTATTGGTGACTAAGAGCCTTTTCGAGTCTACCTGGAGTGACGCGGACACCTGAATTAACCCCCCCCCCCTACAAATTTTCACAACACGCAAACGGAAGACTACTTAACGAGCATCAGCCTCGCTACGCGGCGGGTCTTTAATGGCCTCAGGACTCGAACCCACAGCTCAACGAAACAATGCAAGCCGCACATTCGCGACCACGACTACAGCATGACACTAAGCTACCGCGGCCACTGATGATTTGGCCGAAGAAACAGGAAAATGTCCAAAAATTACATAGACAGCTGAATTATATCTAACCCTATAGTGCACTATATAAAAACAAAACTAACTATTGTATTAAATATAATACGATCCCTTTTCATTATCCATATTGAATTATGTTTTTCCAAGATAAGAACTTTGAAGCTTTATTGAAAAAATATTCATATTATTCTGAAATAAAAAAAAAAAATGCCTTTATTTACCTTTATATATGTCAGTATCATATGCATATTCAGTTTAAATTATAATTTAGCATTCTAATTCCTTAGAATTTATTTTCCGAACATACACACACACTTCATTCTAATACAAAAGCATCAATATTAACTTCCCAACAGTGTATGTTAACTGTGATGTGAATTACATTAGTCTTTTATTATTTTGCTATTTAAAGTTATATTTTGTTCTACTATTACATATACAATTACACCCGTCCCTCGATTTACACGGTGCTCGATATACACGTTTTCGATTTACACGGTTTTTTAAATTCAAATAAAAAAAATTGTCAAACTGTCAAATTCCGCATAATTTTAATTCATTGATTTGGTAACACCACATGTGCATGTATATGCGTCAAGATTACCTTTCAGTGCGTCGAAAAATTTAAAAAAAGGCATTCTTTACGTAATCTGAAATTAAAAGGTGAGCAAGCATCTGCTGATTCAGATGCGGCACGACAATATCCACAAAAATTATTTTATTTTATACTGAATAAATGATTGAAAACACTTTGAATTTATAATAACTAGCTCAATTTTGTTTGGGTTTTGTTTTTTATTTAATTTTATATTGAATAAATGGTTTAAAACGCATGGTTATAGCTGTTTTCGATTTACACGGTTTTTCATACAAAAATTTTAATTTTCGCTTTACACGGTTTTCTCAGGAACCAATTAACCGTGTAAATCGAGGGACAGGTGTATATAATACTTGTGGAATTTACTATGAGCTTAATATAAGATTGTGCAATAAAGATATTATGTAAGAAAAAATTAGAAACATTGAGTTTAATAAACACATAAGAAAAACAAGAAATTTATACATGAGCCAACTTTTTTATTGAAAGCTCCAACTTTTTAAACAGTGATACAGAAATGAAGTTTACAGCACAAATTCTTCCATTTTACAAAACAATTTGGGAAAGCTATCATAAAACCCTATCCAATATTTCTACAATATTTATACAATACATAAAATTTTCTTTTCATGCCAAAAATGAATGAATAATTTTTTTCATAAAACAAGTTTGAAATAGGTAACTACGTTTAATTTTTTTAAAAAAAACTGAATTTTTAACAATACGTTTTTGAAAAGGAAAAATATTTATAAAATATTATTAAATTTCAATTTGAAATTAAAAACTTGAATCATCTAAACACTTTGAATGAAAAATTTAAAAACCACAAGTAAAAAACCAATGAGTTTGATTTACTGGCAAACTAATTCAAAACTATATTATAACGATACTGCTTTGAATAGCAACCAATTTATGCAGATCCTTTAAATTTAAACTTATAAGGACCTATAACATGTAATTCAAAGTACATTTGCATATGCAACAGTTGATATATATTTTTAAACACATACAGAGAATAGTTTTAAGTAAACATCAATATAGGACCAAACATTTTTCTTTGAATAAAATTATTTCATGGATATATATTTAATATAGTTATTATATCAACACACACAGCACACTAGTTGACAATATTTATTATAATACAAACTGTGATGTTATTAAACAAATTTCCATCAATATATTGTTTTACAAACATTCTACACCAATGTAACAACATGAATAAAATTTGTTCTCGTTTACATCTTAATCTAAAATCATTAGTAAAGAAAATAAAATGTAACATGCTTTGACATCCAATTTGTTGAGCAATTATTCAAGAAAAAGAAAGATTTTTTTTAAAATTAAAACTGATAATTTGCATACTTAAAGATTTAACTACTTTTTATTTTGGCTTCATTTGCAATTTCTTTTTTTTCTTAATATTTACAAGATGAGAAGACATTACTATGCATTAGGCAAAGTTTTAGGAATCAAACATATTTTTAAATGTGCCCTTCAAAATATGAAATTAAAATGATTAAAATGTTGTTAGAATCAGAAAATGGCAAAGCAAAAGGTTTAATTAAGAGGTTGTACACATATATTTACAATAATAACTGTAGCACCATGAAATTTTTAACATTTTAGAAATTAATATTAATAATAGAATTTGGAGGAGCATAAAAATGATTTTAAAAACTGTACACAATACAATTTTAAGAATATTATTTATGTATGAAAACAAAAAAAATTGAGCATTTTGTTACCAAACTTTACAAAGTGATAATTTTTAAATGGTTCGATTTCAATTTAAAATACTGAGAAGAAATAAATAAGCAAATTACTTAAAATCAATAAATAATTTTAAACTTTTAAAAACATTATATAATGAAAAAGACAATCAAGGGTACAAACACTTCAAGAAAGGTATATTAATTTAAAGAAATTGGTTTTCTAACAAAACCTTTACCTTGAAACTAAGTAAAAACTGATGAAAGTGACACACTCTGAATTAACAAGTGCAGATCAGTGATGACTTAATGAAATATTAAATGGTTAAACCTAATCATGGTAGAAGACAGGGAGGGGAAAAAAGAAACATTTTTTATTAAAAAAATTTACATGCTTAATGAAATACTTAGTTCTCTAAATGAAAAACACATTCCTTCCAGCACTTCTCACAAATCACTTTCAAAATATATATACACACATAAACCAAACTATGTTTCTTTTATAATTCTTTATACAATAAACTCTAATAAATATATAAAACATAAAGGAATGCATAACCATAAGAACATCACTTTGAACTAAAATGGGAAGGAAATATCTGTTCAGATGAGACATGATATCAACAGCTTTGTTTCAAAATTAATAATAGCAAATTTATAAAATGCATCCAAAACAAAAACAGGTTCATTACATTACAAAATAAACTACAATTTTGACTAAATAATGAGATAAATTAAATTCATATGCATAATACATTTATATCCACAAACATAATTTCACTATCATGGACAGAAATACAAATTAAAAAGTTGCAAAAGCGAATACCTAAACTTCATTAATCCACCGCTTTTTTAAGTGACACAAAGTACATCAATTCTTTATATTCTTAGTCGAACATTCACAAAGGGAAAATAGGAATACATGTATATATCCATATATATTACACAATGAACATACTTAATTTCAGATTCATGCAATACAGCAACTATCAGTACACAAAATACATAATCAGGATTAAGATGCAATATAACTGCTTAATAGTTGGGAAGTAGTATTTACATCTACTAAAAAAAATCATGCTATTCATATTCAGTTATTATATGAAGACTATAAACCTACTCTTCCATCTAGATTACAAACTCTTAAAATAAATTCATGCATAAAAAACACTATGAATTATAATATAGATATGAAACTCTTGTTTAAAAAAATGAATTTAATAATGTGACCTCCGCAATTCAGCCGAATCATATTAAGAAAATATTAAAAAAAAAAAATCAAGCATCATAGATACTATAAATACAATTAATTGAAAATTTTCTCCATGCATTATAAAAGTAAGCTTTTCAAACTAAGTTCAATATGTAATTTAAATGATGACACTTTCTCACAAAAATGCTAATGCATAACAACTTATTCAGTTTCTTTACCGATATGAATTGGCAATTAAATCAGTTTTAATGTATGATGATTTCATAGATAATCTTGAACATCTTAATAATAGAAATTGATATAAAATGTCATATCCAATTACACTGAAAACAAAATGAATTTTTTGGATTAATCAAATTCAATTTTATACACTTGTATATCAAACCAATTGGAATCTAGTTTAAAAATAAACATCTTCAAATTTACGTTGTTATTAAATAGCAGTTCATAGACATACTTCCCATTTTAAATTAATTTTGAATTTCAGATCTTTTTTATTATAAAATATCTGTTATTGACATAGAAATATTTTGTTAAATTCTTATTAAACTAAATTTAAAAGGCAGAAGGGAAAACATTTAAAATTTTCCAGTTGAATAAAATTTGAGAATTTCTGCCATTAAAAAAATGTCACAAAAAAGCTTAACATTATTAAAAAAGAAATGCGTTAAAATTCAAAACATGAAAAACACAACTTTTTTAAAACTAAAAGTCATTTTCCACTCTAAAATCATTTCTCTCTCATCCCAGAACTTCCTTCATAAGAGTTGTAAATTTCACTCATACCAATAATTAATTTTTAAAACGATCAAATCAAATACATTAAAAGCTCAGAACTTCATAAAAAAAAGTCTTTTTTAAATTATCTAAACAATGTTACATTGCACTTTCAAATCATGCAAAATCAACAGCTTGATATGCCAGGAACATAAAAATGAAACACGATAACACTACTTTTACACAAAATAGGAGTCAGTCACTGACTCCTAAATATCAATATTTAAAGAGTTTTCTAAAGTAGTAAAAAATTCACATGCACAAACAACTCTACATTCAAATCACACACAATAAAAATTTCATTGATGAAAAGACAATAAATAAATTAATTTAAGCAACATAAATGACTTTTTGTTTTTCCAGATTATGCAGCGTGGGAAGCATTTCCGGCTGATCTGTGTCTTCTCGTGAGAGTTGTTTCCCGATTCTTACCAGCATCATTTCCCATGGCGCCATAATTTTCATTATTGGGAATGCATGAAGTGGTTGGAATTTCATCTGGAAAATCAGACTCTTGACTAGGAGAAGGATAATCGTCATTTTGGAGATCGTAGATGTCGTCATCGTCAATGAATGATCCATCCGATGCTAATGTGTAGTTGTCTGCATTATATGATGTATCAGAGTCGTATTCCAAGTCATTCTCATTGGCAATCCATATGGAAGGCAACTCATATCGGTGGAAGAAATATACCATGGAATGCTATAAAAAAATAAATAAATTTATTGTATAAATGAAAATAACGTAGAAGTTAAAAATAAAAATTTTGAATTTTTTTCATTGTACATTTGTATGAAAGAATAACAGTGTGTGTGTGTGTGTGTGTGTGTGTGTGTGTGTGTGTGTCAATGTGTGTGTGTGTGTGTGTGTAATGCTGTATGTGTGTGTAATGTGTGTGTGTGTATGTGTGTGTGTGTGTGTGTGTGTGTGTGTGTGTGTGTGTGTGTGTGTGTGTGTGTGTGTGTGTTTCTGACAGTGGAATTTAAATTAAATCAAATAATTGTTCCATACAGGATGTGGTGGTGTAGTGGTAGCGAGTACTGCTGGCCCAAATTTGATTCTCGATGGCTTTGCAAGGGTAGCTGGTCATCGAACAACTCAGCCCTTCATCCCTCTAGGGTGGATAAAACGGGTTCCAATATCACATGGGAAATTAACTGGGACATTAAACATTAGACACTCAGTTAGACAACAGATAGTAATTAGCACCTCAGGCCCAAACACTACAGGTACAGGAGTGAGCATCACCTTATAGGACATCTTAAACCCGGGTAGACTTTAATTTTAAACAGATCCTATGACAGAATTTTGACTGTAGCTCAGTTTTTCACAGCGAATCAATTGCCATATGGATCTCAATTCAGTTCTATCACTTCCTGACAAGTATGAAATCTGGATTTTAATCAACAGACAAAGCTCCATTCAACATTAATCTAACTGACAAAGAGTGTAGAACAATATGGGAATGGCCATTTCAAATAAATTGAAATGGCTTTCTTTTTCTCAAAAGATTCATCTACTGTGCATACATTTTCATATTAATCTCATAGGTAATATGACTGCAGACAAATGGCTAAAAGGTATGCATTTGAGTTACCAGTTCTACAAGCCCCTCTAAAGTTTATGGAACTATATTCCAAAATTAAATGTAAAAGCAGAGTCACCTGGACCACCGCACCTATGCAATAATAGTATTAAGGTATTCATTCAAGAGGTTCCTTGACCTATCAGTTTCATCTAACAGTGAATTGGATTTAGTGGTAGTGCCTACTAATATGAAATAACTGAAAAGTATCTATTAATCTTATATGAAAAACTCTTGGCATATGATTCATCTTCAGGGGTAATAATTTTACTTTTCAACAAGATGGAGCTTCTTGGCTACGCTTCTTCTTAAAATGCTTACTTAGATGTGCTTAGCCGATTCTTAAGGCATAAACATTATTGAAAATGTTTGGGCTTATCTTATTAGAAAAGTGTAAGCAAATTGGAGCCGATATTATTAACGTGAAGATAACATTTAAGTAGCATAGTTTATATTGATAATGAATATTTAAGGAAAAAAAGTCTTTCAGGTCAAAATAACTGATTATCCCACTATGGAAGGAAGCTCTATAAAATATTAACTCCAATAATAACAGTAAAAAAAAATGAAAAACTAGACTATCCTTATAATCATGAACTTGTTAAAAAAATGTACTGTATTTTTATTTTATCAAAAAGAAAAACGAAAAAAGTTAGTATATATTGTCTATACATAAAATTTTAATTGAAATTACATCCAGTTCTCTTACATACTTTAATAAAACACTAGAAATTATATCCGATATCCTTATAATTATGAGAACCAGTGTATACTAAAAATTATCTATCAAGCTTTTACCGAGTAAAATCGCATGATATCGCCGTAAGCGATCGACGAGCTACCATTAGTGACTAAACGACACCAGACACAGGTGTAGCTCCAAGTAAATAATATCTCACTTTCCCAGTTGGAGAAGAGGGTTCAGTAAGTGCTCAGTGGCTCAATGTTTTTACGACAAAGAGATTTACACTTGCTAGAAAATCCAAAATAATTAACACTAATTTTCATATTCCATTACATTCAGTCAAACTTAGTCTCTGTATGTAGTCCACCTTTGTAAGCAGTATATTAATCACTTTTGAATGGGGTGAAACACATAAATTTATATTTAATTAATATTCCTCATAAGCTATTTCCATTTTGTTATTCCACATTATGTTTAATATATCTTTCAGAATTTTTTTTTTTTTTTTTTAACCATCTCAAACTACATTCTTGTACACTGCACACAAACTAATATTCATATTGCCTCATACACATATTTTTTTATTCAAACGTCATTTTATTTGATTTCCTTGTATTGACATTGTTTTACGATAAAAATTATACACATTTTATGAAATACTTACTTGAATAAAGAGCCAAGATGTGACCAGAGCTAAGAAACTATACTGACCATTGAAACGGTAATGGTAAGCATAGAAGCCAAAATGATACAAGTAGAACAATCTAGAAGGGAAATAAATCAATTAAATCCAGAATATTAATGATAATAAATCTAAGCATTACATTAAAAAAAATTCATTCAATACAAAAATACCAATAAAAACATTAATTCACAAAAACAATGGTATCTCTGAGATACATAGTTCATTCTCAACAGGTTGAGCTTTATAGAATATTTAAACTTACCTGCCCTTTGTACACCCTCATATTCCCACCATTTACCTATGAAACTAAATATTCCATCCCTTTTTAATAACAGCATACTCTGACAGCTAAAACTAAGCTTTGAAGAACATGAACTGAAAAAAAAATCTTCCA
Organism: Nephila pilipes; assembly: GCA_019974015.1. Classification (NCBI taxonomy): domain Eukaryota; kingdom Metazoa; phylum Arthropoda; class Arachnida; order Araneae; family Nephilidae; genus Nephila; species Nephila pilipes. Next base: position 62,534 of record BMAW01122821.1, on the reverse strand, counting down.
AAAAATGATAATTTCTCCTTTTTTATAGTTGATAGTAAATTTATTTTTGATTTGATAGTTGATAATAAATTTACTTTTGATTTGATAGTTCATAATAATTTTACTCGTGATATAACTCAAGCGACTAGTCAATTTTACTGCACTTTAAAGGAGAAATAAGATTAAATTCAACACTGTATTGAATCAAAAGACAATGATCGAAAGAATTATCCACAATTTCTCATTTCTCATAACAATATCAGAGTACATTCCATTTCACACACACAATGTTATTAACAAATATCAAAAAAGAGAGAGAGAGAGAGAAAGATTTTTAGCACCATATATAGTCTATTTATACTTTCGTAAGAAAAATTATCATTAACTAGTAGTTAAATAAAATGTTAAAAATGACAAACATTTCAAAGAACAGTATATTCACGGTAAACATTTTTTTAATTACATTTTAAAAGGAAATAAGAATCTAAAATAAAAACTAATAGGCAAAAAAAAAGAAACTGGTTCTAATTTAGAGTAAAATTGGATTAATTTTTAAACAACTGTTGATAACATCATATTAAAAACAACATAATGACCACGGGCGATGAATCTTACAGTTTTAAATTCAGGTGAAGAGACCAGGATAATACTGAGTCGTCATATATCTCCTTAAACACCATGTCAACTTTAAGACTTAAATTTTTATTCGAATAAAAATAAAATAATGCAGATGTAAAAAAAGCGAAATTATTTGGAGTAATAAATTTAATGTCAATAGTCAACAAGATAATTTATTCATGCAAAAATAGAAAAGATCTAGCAATATAAAAAAAAAATTTAAAAAATCGCATTATAAGAGAGAAAAGTTGTCTATGAAGCACTTCATAAATAATATATCGGAAAATAAAATATATCAATCAATCATTAAAATAAATTTCAATATGAAACCTCAAAAGCTCAAACATTATAATAAAAACGATACTAAAACTACCATTCAATGATAGAAATCAACATGTAAAATAATTTACTAGAAACAGAATAAACTACGCGACTGATTAAAAACGTGTAAAAAAACCGATTCATTTTTAAGAGACTTGAAAACAAGAAATGCTACAGCATTTAAATAAATATAAAAAATTAATAATCGTTTAATGAAACAAATTTAACAAGCTATTATTCAATAAAACAGACTAACGAAAGTAGAAATACCACACACAATAGATAAATTTAGAAGGATAAAATTCAAAACAATTTTATAATTGATGATTCTAATTGAATTTATTAGTTTATGCAACAATATCCCCCTCCCCCTATTCACGCCGAATTTAGGCGGTCAATTTTCAGATAAATACAAAAACAATAATCACATTTGACAACATTGATTCTCTACTCCAAAATTCTACAACATTTAAAGCCATCAAATAACGAGAGAAATGATCCTAAGAAATTTAGTTTTAAAAGTGAAAGTGAAACATAAAATAATAAATGTAACAGACCGATTAAAAAAAAAAACCACACTTATATATATATATTTCAGCAAAATTAAGAACCAATTGGAACAAAATCGTCTGGTAAAACTTCTAAAATTAGCTTTTATTTATCTCACACAGTTCTCTTCATTAAAGTATTTCTACACTCTATAAATAAAAAAAAATAATTAAAAAAAAAAAAAAAAACTCACAAAAAAAATTTTTTCCAAAAAAATTAAAAAAAAAAAAAAAAAAATGGAAAGAAGAATCATCCTGAGAGGCCGGAACGAAAAAGTTTCTTTTGCTATAAGCCTGTGTTTTTATGAGGCTTTTCACCCATCATCGTTCATCATTTAAGAGGATTATGGGCTACTTTCAAGAACTTTAATCGATCCTAAGAACTTCAAAAGAAACAGCAGTAGAGATTAGTAGACGATATAAATATAACCGATAGGTGAAACCCCCAAAAAAATACAGTATGGATGGACACGTTTGTACAATTTTTATTATTATAATGTAAGAAAAAGATAGATTCTTGTACACGAACTGGATTTTTTTTTTTTTTTTTTTTTTTTGTTTCTATTCTTACAGACAATACTATTTATATTTTCTTCAACACAAAATGCTCTTTGTTAAACCCTCCAGTTGAAACCTGTACAAAACATGTCCAGTTATAATTTCGTTGTCTCATATGAGTTATGGCTTTAATAAATAATATAATTTGAATAGAAAACTCCAAGTAGGAATAACTTTCAAACCTCGCATATCAAAAAGTTTTATTTAGGACTAAATTGAAGGAGAAAATTAATTTCACACACACAGAAATTGAATTAGTATTTTAGTGCTGAAGTTTTTATTGCTGTATTTTTAATTTAATTATTCTTTACAGTTATTTGTACGGGAATTATTTTTTGGGACGTAATTCATACAATCTGAGCTCGCCAGTGAGATAATGATTTTGTTTTTCGAAATAAAAGTAGCAGTGATATGTTTACATTTTTCATAGCTCTTTTACCTGCAATTATGGTGCGTGTGTCCTACAATCAACAAGAACATATAGCTTTGGCCAAAAGTATTGCACACTATCACTTTTATTCAATGTGAAAAGGTTATTTTCAAAAACTTTATCACTTATCAAAACGATATTTCAGTCCTCATATAGTGAAGAAGTTGGATGAGTACGCTTGTGGTGTCTTACGATCATTGTCCGCTTGATCATCTAAATGCGAGTCGGCAAGAGGAGAAACGAAATGGATTAAATCCTTCTAATCTGTTATACGAGGGAAACTAGACACTAAAATGGTTAAGGAAGTTCTTTCTTTAGCTGGTCGAAGCATCAGATGATATTTATGTGTTAATTTTAATATCTTTAAAGTGGTTTTTTTTTTTTTTCATAAATTGTTATTGTCGCTGAAGTGCCCGGTTACTGAACTTCTTGACAATCAGGAGTTAAACAGCTCGATGAGATAACAGCTACAAGGTACTCACTCAAACATCGTTCTCTTCACTTAGTTAACCTTGGATTAAGAATTATAGAGATACACAAGAACAACTAACTATAACCACAATGATAACTTGATTACACATAACAGAATATCGATATTTTTATAAGGCGACCAATACCGTTGATGTTTTTTCTATTATTTAAAAAATTAAATAATTAATATAAATTAAATTTAATAATGATTAAATGCAATTTAGATGACTTCTCTCGTCCACAAACATGTATATAAGACTCGAGTTCATAAATATGATTAAAAGGAATCCTGAACGATTTGTAAATGGTGTTTGGATTTTATATTAAAAAACACTCTCTGAGAAACAACATTTTCAATACAAATTAATATATTTTAAGTAATTTTTCAAGCTTCAGTTTTAAGTAATAATAATCTTAATTTCCTATTTTCAAATATATACAAATAAAAAATGGAATAATTAAATAAAGACAGAACCAGTGGACATGCATATTCAATTATATTAAACACTTTAACCTATACATCTCAGAGAACTGTATGTGTGAAATTATTTGTAACTAATACATAAATCTAATTTAATCAATTTCCTTTATATTTTTAATAAAAATGCTTTAAATATGTGTTCAAACCATATTAACTACAAGTACAGTTAATTACATGTCTCAATTGCACATATTTTTTTCGGTAAAATTCTCCAGAAACTGTATAACATATGTTCATGCATGAATGCTTCGCATACAACAAAAATGGATAGAGCTTTTTCTCAAATCTTCGAAATGGGCGCATCTGTTAGCATTCGCAGGCTATTTGATATGCGCGAATGGCAACAGTTCCAGATGCGACAAGATCAAGCCGCCGCGAGAATACATTTAGAAGTAAGTGCCCGGAAAATATTTATGCTCTTCGGATATCTTTGCGTAAAGATCAGCATCAAAAAAAAAAAAAAAATGACTGTCGACAAGCGGAATGTAAACGTGTTCGGGGAATAAAATATTATTCAAAATTTTGTGTTGGTGTCACGTGATTTTCCAGCTTCGGACATTTTTGGATGTTCGAATGAAGATGGAGGAATCTTTTGTCGTATTGGTGCCGACAGTAACATGATCACGAAATTGAGACAAAAACAATACGATGTTATGAAACATTATGCTTCAGGATTCTCAACATGTTTCCGTCAGGACTCAAACACATTTCTCTAACATTTCATGTAAGGATATTCTCTTACAGTCTCACTAAAATACATTTTTTCTAATAGAAAAATAACATTTGAAGAGGAAAATAGCAACTTGAAAAATGGAAAGCACTTTCATGCAGAGAGATTCCGCAACAACAAAAAAATGGCTAACTTAAATCTTCTGAATAAGTGAAAGTATTGAAAATCCGCTTAAAAACTTACTGATTACAACTCAGAATCCATACATTGCACAATAGGATTGATTCATATGGCATAATAGTCAAAACGTGATTTCAGCCAAATAATTCATGTGCTTCGCTCTTGAAACAACCATTTTGCTTTAAATAGAAATTTCTTTTGAAGTTACACACTTGCTAACAATTTTGACATGCATAAATAAGTACAAAAAATTCATTTGGTTAAAAAAAATATCTACAATATAAAACTTTTTTTTGCTTAGAAAATTTTTTGGAAAATCTTAATGTTCGCAAATCATTGCGTATTTATTAAATTTGAAATAATATATGGAATTTATTAGTATGATACTGTCAGCTTTGACTTCGGCGAAAAACACGTGATTGCATCGCTCAAACGACATTGCAATAGAATCTGTTCAAAATATCAACAAAGTTCTTCAACAACATAGACAATACTGACAATAAATCCCTCAAGAGAATTTTAAGAAATACACCCCCAAATTACACAAGAAGAAGTCCAAGAATCATTCTCCTGAAATAACTCCCACTCAACTCACTTGACAGCCAATCACATCCTCAGTGAGTCAACTACTCGACTCACCGGCAAAACATCTCACAATGTAGCTCCCAGGCAGATCCGATTTAATTCCTCTCATATCTTTTACAAAACTTAACGTTTAACTCTTTGAATATTTAACTTTAATATTTTCACTTAATCTCCAAAAATTTTCAAACCTGCATGCAAATTGTTAAATACCACTTTTTTTAATAAATTTCTAGGCAAGCGTAGAAACCAAAGTCAAGCGACCTCACATAGTACAATAGATAGGAGGATAGAACACAACAAGAAATTGATATAGCACAGATGAGCACATTCGCATTGTCTTGATAGAAGATGATCTTTTTTTTCTTTTTCAAATGAGGACATGGTTTTTCCCCCAAGATTTCTTCGCTCAATACTCTCCAATTATACTTACAGTATTATACTCTCCAGTTTTTGTTTTTCCATTTTCCAAAAAATCGGTGCAAATTATTCCGCATGCATTCCAAAAAATCTTGACAATCACCTTGCTGGCCGATTTCACCGTCTTTGCTTTCAAAAACCCACTGTTTTGACTGTTACTTTGTTTCTGGAGAGTAGTAGTAATGCATCCACGTTTCATCCACAGTTATCTATCGATGCATAAACTTGTCAAGATTGAGACGAAAAAGCGCAAAATAGCCTCAGAATCAGCCACACGATTGAGTTTATTTTCCACTGAGAACAAACGCAGCACCCATCTTGCCGGGATTTTTTTTTTTTTTCCACGCCCAATTTTTCGTGCGAAATTGAAAACAGTGCTCTTTGCGATATGGCAATGGTCTCGACTATTTCGAGCACTTTGATTCGTCCATCACTCAAAACCATATCGGGAGTAGTTACTTTCAATGGACGACTCGAATGATGTTCATCTTTTGTGAATGTACGACCACGTTTAAACTCATTTACCCAATTGTAAACGGTGGCAAACGCAGGCGTAGATGTGCCATGAACTTCATCCAACTCAACTTTGATATCTTTCGGTGCAAAGCCTTTTAAATATAAGTGTTTAATCATCGCTCAAAACTCAATTTTTTTCGAATTTTCTACATAAACATAAGTTTCTTGCTTCAATCAACAATAAAAATGAAACCATGAAATGGAAATAATTGAGATATAAACAGCTGTGTAGCAAGTCATGATGCTTACCAAACACAAACCATTTTCGATGCTACGAGCGCCATCTCTTGGATTTTCTTAGGGCTTATTGAACGACCTCGTAACAAAAAAAGTCCTAAAAATACCATTGCTTAATTTTTAAAGCTGATAATAATGCATAATTACTGATAAGGAACCACAATATATTCACCAATGAACTATTACTAGTCGTGTTGAATCGATGTACCATTTTCCCAACCAATAACATTGAATGTTTTAACAGCCATTAATGAAATAATACCTACTACGCCTTCAGTCCTTTACTGCTTCGTTTGATGTGCAAAACATTAATATTCCGCTTTCAAAGAACAAGAAAAATAAGTTTTTTTTACGTTACGCTTACTAATTTGTGCGGTTGTTCTGAGTCCGGCCAATTAACGTTCAAGAAAAATATTGATTTTCATTATATGTTTTTATTATTTTGCCTTAACAATCATTCATCTATTTTAGGACTTTGAATTCAATTCATAAAACCAGGTCATCGTAAAACTAAATAAAAAAGATTGTTGACGAATATCTGTATTTCAAAGAAAAGTGGAAATTGAAATACTTTGATACGACAAAAAAAAGGTAAAAAAATCTGCTTGACATGTAATAATGCTATTCGTGTACCAAAGTTGTATAACATCGCAACCTAATTACAAACATAAGAATTATGATACAAATCGCAAGCAACTGAAATGAAGGTAAATTATGAAAAGAAAAAAAAAACTAGCTCCCTAACTAGATACAGTGTGCAGTCCGAATGACTTTTATTTGTTATAAACAACCCCGTGGTCGGAAAAGAGTTTGACACTCTATATGCAAAGATGTAAATAAAAAGTTAAAAACACTTATTTGCTTTAAAAAAAACAATGTACATGATAAATGGGATTGAATTACGGGAATACTTATAACATTAAAATGTTTATCATAAAATGATAGTCGGTTTGTTTTATTGGCGCAAGGGACATATTTGGTACAGTAGCCCAAAACACTAGATAATTTATTTTAAAGGTGCATTTGTAATCTAGCGTTAAATCGGAAAAAGCAAAAATAGGAATGACAAAGGTCGGGGGGGAGAGAGAGAAATCACTGGAGCATCCAGGAGGCGCGTCACCAAAAATAGAAATCCCCGGGGGAGAAAGTAAAAATCACTCGCAGATCTCGGGACGGTAAATACTGTACTTACAAAAGATAAGTTACTGCGTGTTAAAATATGGTAGGATTTTCGATTCCCAAAGTTATAAATCTTTAAATATTAAGAATTTTTTCTTGGTATATTGACAAAAATATAGAAAGGAATCTGGAAATAATGAGAATAAAACTGATTGAGAATGAGATTTAAAACACACTCATATCACTGAAGGTGTAAAATACATCAAATGAGGAAAGTCTTATTTTAAACAAACAGAACTGTAACTTCGTAATCAAATAATCAATCAGCCCACTATTTATACTTCGCAATGCAGGAGGAAAAAAAACATAACTTCAGACAAATCGCTTGCATCACGTATCAAATAACAGATTCGAATTATTCGTTCTTGACCACCTTTAAATTTGTACTTAATTCTTTTGAGTCTGAACGAACCTCTAAACAAAAGATTTAGAACATCTAAAATGTATTCGATTCAATTTGCGACATTTCATATACGTAATAATTCTTCTATTTTCCAGAAGGTAACCAAAGATATTTTATTGGCCATTCACATAAAAATTCGAATGTAATAAACAGGTGAAAAAATGGACTTTTCTCAGTTACGATCCATCAATTTGGCATTAAGGCAAAAATAAGATTTATACACGAGAAATAAAATTAATCCGAAATCATTAAGTAATTCCGGTATTTTGCATATTAAATATTTTTTTTTGCAACTCTACATAAACAGTAAGTTCTTTTAATTAAAGTCAAAGAAATTATCTACTGAAGTCTATAATCTTGGAAACGTATTTAAATAACATTTTTTAAGTTGAAAAAAATTTAATTGATACATGGTCCAGCACTAATCAGATTAAAAGATAAGTTTTACATTTCCACCCAGAAATATATGATTCATTTAATATAATTAGTTGCGATATCATCTGAAAATATTAATTCTACAGAATATTATAATTTTAATGAAAGACAATTATGAAGCATTACATAAAATATTTAATTATATGTTTCGTTTTGTTTTTTTTATCGAAAATATTTCATTATCTTTTAACTAACACATCGTCAACACATACAGAAACCAGTTCTATATAGAAAGTTAAAATGAAAATCCCTCAGTTTGCCTTTTCACTAGCCTAAAGATTTTAAAGAGAAAAGAATTCGTGCAAGTGAGTGAGTGACTGTGGGGTTTTATGGCGCAAGAGCCAAAGTATGCTGCGCCAAACGTTTGTTAAAATCAATTAGAATACATTATTTTAAAAACATGAAATTAACACATAATGATGAAAGAGGTAAAAAGTCAAAACTTCAAATTTGGTGTAAAAGGCCAATATGACGTAAAAAAGCAAATAAGTTATGGTGGAGGTTTTCCTTCACCAAGTCAGATAGGTTTAAAACTGATGAATGAAAAAAAAAATCCAGCGATGATGATCAAACACCAGACAGTCAATTAAAATATGATGAATCGCGTAAGGGACATGGCAGGAAGGACACTCGGGGGCACCTTCTCCAAGCAAAATATGTTTATCGGTGGATCGAGTATGTCCAATGCGAAGGCGAATCAGTCTGACGTCCGCTCTTCGCATTTGAACAGATATTCGTGCAAACGATTAAGGAAAAAAAGCAATTATTTAAAATTTATTAATAAAACTATTGAAAGAAAGTACTACGATTTCGTTTGAGCATTTAAACAAGGACAGATATTGTTAAATTAAACAGATATATAGCATAAGTAAAAATAAAAATTAATTTATATTACAAAAAAATAAGTTTACATTTTTTCGTACTCATTAAGATTTGTTTTCTTCAGCAATAAAACTTTTACTTTTTAAAAAAAATATTACTCGCATACATGTGTGCACCTAAAAATTTTCATTCCTAATTCCTCCTCTATTTTTAAAATTAAACTATATTTAAAGGAAACAAGCATCTAACACTAATAACAATGTTCTATTCCATGCCAATACAATCCTTTCCTACAGACAACGAGAGAGTCTTTCCTCTCCAATCAATAGATCAGTACACACACATCAATGTAAACCCACAAAACAATTCCAACAACAGCAGAAGTCAAATCGTTGCATCTATCTTCTCCAAGAAACAAAAACAAATGACACGAAAAGGAAGACCGCCGATTAACTGCAGTGGGGAGAGAGACAGTGCTTTCTGCAGAAGGAGGATATCCACTCAACTTGATTGGGGTCGACCATTGATTTTGCGACCAGAAGGTCGTCTTGTTGTTGCAGATGTAGTTTCTTGATTTGCAGCTTTTATAGGGGTGGTGACAGTAGCTGCGAATCCCAGATGGAAGAATCATGGGGAGAGTGATGAGGGTGTTTTGGTAGGGTGTGGGTATCCATCCTCCCTTTCGGGTTGTGAAAATCGTTTGCTTAGCGTAGAATCTGTAGAGGAGAATGAGTCATGGAA
>BMAW01122821.1:0-49083 GCA_019974015.1 Nephila pilipes | reverse complement strand
CACTGCGTCTGAGGTATAACCAATGGCTACCTGCCCTAGGGATTATACCAGTTCCTGGGATTCACCTTTCAGGAGTGCAGGCATCGCCATGACCCGGAAGACACCCTAGTAATCTTTTTCCCATGGTTTATTATCTTGTGTAAACATGTGTGAGCACCCCCGGGATACCCTGGCGATCCTTCTATTTTCGACTCTTTTCAAGCTAATTTTGTTTTTCTTTAATTTCTTCACGTCCAGGCCACAGCAAAATCTTGTTTGGTGAAACTGGCTCTGGTATCTCCATTATCTGCTCTTGTCATCAAACTTTACATTCACTCACTCATGAGATTCTTCTGAACCTAGATCAGAGATCAAGGCGGCCCACCTCTGCTCCAGTGAGGAAGTGTTGATTACGTTATATTTGTAGATTTGTGTGTAAATAATATTAATTTAAACCGATTCATGTATCGTTTTTTCAGTATTAATGATGTTGAAATTACCTATAAATTTTTAAAATATAATATTCTTAAAAATATAACTTATATTTCAGGGACCGCAAAGGGTTTATTCTCATAAAAGTTTTATCCTCTTATCTGATATTCTTGAAAGAGGACCGATTGTAATTTTTTTGAATGTGTCCGGTTTTTTGTGATGTGTTTTTTTGGATTACTGTTCTAATATTGGTTTAATTTAAATAGTTTCATGCTGACGTGTTTGTGAAGATATTTAAAAATGAAAAGCATGCAGTGTCAATTTAAATGTTTTATGAGTTTTAATTTCTGTTAAATTTGCTTCCCCTTTCTTTAAACGTATTGTAAGTGCTATAGTATCACATTAATTGGAACAGAATATTTGTCTTGTTTCGTACATTAAATGTACAAATAAATGCATTCTTTGTCATTGATGTTTTTTTTGTTTTAATGTATAATTTTGGAATCATGTAGTCATAACGAAACCTGCTTTGAAAGGGAAGTTTGATGTTGTTAGATTGTTATAAATTCTGCAATGTTAGGTGAAACTATTGATACATTTCAAGTTAAATAATTTTACTCAGAAAGATTTATGACAGTCTCTGATCTAATACGTTAAAGAATAGGATTCAATTCAACTTCTTTTATGTAAAAGTGCTGTAGTAATATATTGCATTGTAAGTAATACATAATATACCTACAATACGTAACTGAACGAAGCAACACTGAGTACCCATTTTAGTTACCTCTTACGACATGCATGAGCTACAGTGGCACTATTCTGTCATTCCCGGTCAGCATCGAAGAATCTTAAGCTGATTTCCGAAATTGTTATTATACCTCACGAAAACTTTTGATGAAGCACAAGATGAAACCTTACCAGAAATTAAACGGTTAAGAACGTCACGCATCATGAGTTTTTTTTAACGAAGCTAAAAAGTGGTCTGCATTTAAAATGCTAAAAGTTTAAAGTGGACCTCCAAGAATCAGTTTTTAACTTATGATTGACACAATAGAATTTTTTTTACAATGTGTGAGTTTCAATTACTTCTTGTGAAAGAAGTCTTTCAAAATAAAAGTTGATTAAAAGCTATCTTTGATCAACAATGAGCCTTAACGATCAAGACAATGATTTGGCAATTCATTCTAAGGAAAATGCAATAGTTAAAAGCGTGAATTGTGGCAAGTTACAATTTTTTTTTTCAAAAACACAGGTTATACTTTTTATTATTATTATTGACAGAAAGATTAAAAACGTTTTTAAAACCTCAAAAATGGCTGAATAATACGCTTTTTTAAACATATGTTTATCTGCTAGATGCGAATTGATTTTTCTTCAGACATTTTTTTCCATAATTCATTTTAACTGTTTAAGATTAATTAAATGTTAACTATATAAATGTGTTGACATTTTGTATGGGGATCACTCCAATAAGGGAGACCCCCCAGGGAGAATTCATTCCCGAGTTTCTACAGCTATAAGTCCGCTAATGTCAATAGATATAATAGATTTTATTTCAATTAATGCAACAGAAACAAATAAAATGTTTAATCTTTCTAATACGTTACTTTGATTATTAAAATTTTACATATAAGTGCAATGAAATTTCACCCTATTTCATATAAATAAATAAACCGCAAAGTTGCATATTATTTATCCTGTCCGAAGGATATCAACTTATAGTGATTAGACAACATTTGTAAAAAATATTCCATTTGAAATCGCCACCTACAAATTATCCTCAGCTCTTGTAAATAATGTTAATTACAACAGAATTTTGTTTAACCTCAAAAAACCTAAACTATGGCATCGATCACAATGAAACGTACCCAAAGGAATAAGTGGATAGAAGCAAAGGTTTCTACCTACTTTTGTCTGTGGTATTTTTAACAAAATGATATATATATATATATATATATATATATATATATATATATATATATATATATATAGTGAATTTTCACATTATAAAAAATATTTCAAAAAAGTGATTTTGAAGGCCAAAAAAATAAAGAAAGGAAATATTTCTTTCTTTTTTAACCATGAGAGGTAAAGAGCGGCTTTTAATGGGTAAATAACAGTGCCTATAAATATTTTTTAATTTTTTTGTTTATTATTGTAAATTAGCATACGATTTCAAAAGTCTTTAATTATTTCGTAGTTTATTAATTATTATCGATAATTTATTAATTATTACGTAAATAGTACACCTTGAAATAAAATACATTTCCTCCAGATTGCAGAATATATGTGGCCCCTTATGGGCGGCTTTATAGAAAAATTTACTGCAGAAATCATTGCGAATAAAAATTAAATTTCTAATAAAATCAATTACGGCAATAGGTTGCCCTCTTAGTCTACAAGCCGTGAATTCCCAAGTTTAAATAAAACAATTCGAAGTTTATATACACATTCGTTGAGTTGACGTTACGACACTGACTTCATGTACAAGTGAAGTCAAGTTGAAAAGATATGACATAAACAAACATTATAATAAAAAATAAATTCAGTCCCAAGATGTAAAATCAGCATATTTCATTTTTAATTATCTTCTTATTTGTCAAGTACATTTATTTTCATGTGGTTGAAAATATTTTTAAAATATTTATATTCAAATTCTTGTCTTAAAACTACAAAACAAATTGAGGAGTCTCGAACTTCTAAATTGTAAAATTAAAACAAAACGTGTTGATTAAAACTGTATTATACACTGCAACAATTATAAATGTAACAATGCGGTAAAAAAAAAAACTCGGCACGTGAAATAAATATGCAAATACATAAGAGCCCCAGATAGGCTCAGTAGAATAGCGATTTACATGTTGACACTGCTAATACATTCTTTAAATAATGCTGAAGCCCTGAACAATTGATTATTTCAGTAACAATTACGAGTGAAGTTGCTTCACACGGCTGGGAAACAGATGTTTCCATGTTGGGTCAAATTATTGGAGTGCATCAATCAATAAAAACGACTAAAGAAACTGCTGAAATTACTGGAAATGGGTTTAGAATTGACCAGTGCATTATTTAAAACCTAAAAGGATAGTGGTGAACCACCAACATCTCGAAATGTGGTTGGGGAAAAAAAAACTCTTAAATTATTGGGGCCGAAAATATCATAAGACGACAGGTGAAGTAAAACAGCAACAAAAATCGGCTGTTGAACTTGTAGCAATGCTCAACAATGAACATAGTGACATTTCATAAGCACGATGCGACAAAAACTTGGAAATGGAATGGAACCTAACAATTGTAGAGCCACTAGAATACCTACTTGTTTCGATGATTACTAAAAATGGCTCCGATTTTCTAAAGAGCTTAAATATTTAACTGTTGATCAATGGAGAAATATGTGGTCAGATTGAGATTCAGCATATTCCAAAATGATGGGCGCATCAGGATAAGAAAAGAACCTTAAGAAGCGATGGAATTTCAGGCACATTGACCACTGTGCAGGTTAAAGGAGGCAGTATCATGATCTGGGGTTGCTTAAATGAGTCTAATTTCGGATCTGGTCAACATTATGCGATGGCAAAATGAAATCGCTGGATTACTTAAACGTGCTTAATGACCAGGTCATCCCATTAATAGATTTTTTTTTCTTTCCCGGTGGAACTGGCTTGTTCCAGGTCGACAATGTCAAGCTCCACGGAATACAAATTATTTAGAACTTGCTAAGGGGAACATGAGGAATCTTTTTCCGGACATGAATGGACACCACAAAATCCTGATCTTAATCCAATCAAAAAATTTTGTGTTCGACACCTTCGACAAGCAGGTTCGACACCTTCGTCGTCAGTTCAGTGTCTCGGTAAAAAAAAAACTGATAATAAGAGGCTGAAGCTATACAGAATCTTATTAAAACAAAAACGTGTGAAAAGCACGCTATAAAACTAGTCAAAGGTGGCTCAACCACTATTTAGCCACACAAGGGCTATTGTTTTAGTTAACCCAAAAATGTCGTGCTAGGCCACTTTTCACAATTTATCTTGTTTTTGCGTATATTTTTGATGTCTGCTTTCAACAGTAACAAACTTAATTTTCAAAAATACGTCACAATAAATTTCTCCTGTTTTTTTTGTATTGGATTGAAATAAAATACATGCAAATTATGTCTGATACCTGCTTTCACCACTGATGAACTCAATTTTCAAAAATATGTCGTAATAAATTTCCCCCATTTTTTTTTATTCGACAAAAGTGAAACAAATATAAAAATTAAGCGTTTTATTTACTTATCGATTCATGTATTACCTTAAATCATATGTCAATTGGAATCAAGATATGACTGAAAATAAATAACATTCAGAATTTTAAGCTGTGAGGGTTTTTTTTTTTTTTTTCCCTCAAGAATTTCAAACTACGTCTTTTTAGTTTGGCTTCCTTCTTGGAATGTTTTGGGGTCAAATAATTTTAATACTGATTTACTATTATTTGCCATCCAAGCGGTTATTGTTTAAGGTGGGTCACTTTTGGGGTACCAAATCACTTTTTATATTTAAATCGTTTGCTTCAATTTTAATTACATTTAGCTTAAATATCTTCAATACATAATTTATCGTTTTCTTTCATTTTAATTATATTTAGCTTACATATAATCAGTTTAATAATTTATCATTTCCTTTAATTTTAATACTAATATCCATTTCTCGTTCACTTTAATTCTTATATAATTGAGTAATTTAATAACAATTATTTAAAAAAAAAAAGCGCACCTTGGGTGGCTAAATATGTTCGTTGCAAAACTTTGCATTGAACTTTAAAAAAAAAAATTTTTTTTGGCCTCACGAATGAAAAAAATAAACGGGGGGGGGGGCGAGCTTCGTTTCGATATTTGTTGAAAATTTTAATGAAAACATATTATTTTTATTCGTTTCAACTGATATTAGATGGCGTTAATTGTCCAGTTAAAATGGAAATGCTTCATGAATCAAGTTTTAGATAGCTATTTGGCAACAAATGTATAGAATTTGTCTAATATAGAAAAAGCTTAAAACTTGAATCTTGTCGAAGTACATTATTATTGGGTGAAAAATTTACTGCGAATATTTTATTAAACAAGAATTTTTATTACTTGATTAAAAAAGAATTTACATTCTGTAACATATACAAACTAATTCTCATTCCACATCACAATTGAAACAATTATTTCTAACCTTATGAAGCAATCTTATTCTAATTTAAAATCTACTTATTAAAACTCTTCGTTCGAAGATGCATTTTATAACGTAAAGAAACGGTTTCATTTCCAAGTTTTAAAAAACCATTTCGAAGTTTATGTACATATCATAAAAAGAAGAAAAAAACAATGAAAAGAAAATGAAATTTCAAATCAGTTTCAATAAATTTTGTAAGCGCCACATAATTAAAAGGCCTTAAATATAAACTTTCAGAGAACGACTTCTGCATCTTATTTTTATTCACAAGAAACAATGGCTAGATTAACGCTCTTGAAAAACAAGATAAAATTCGATATAATTCGAAAAACATGGAAAAATACGGTTTACACTAAAAAAAAATTTCCCTTTCCTTTTGGCAGTAAGAATGGGAAGGGGGGGGAGAAGTATTTTCGTAGCAAAACTTCTATTATATTATTTCTGTAGAAATAACTAATTTAAAGGTGACAAGGAAAAACATTATGTTCAATGAAATTTTGAAATAATTTTTACTTCGAATTGATCATATCGTTAGGCAATAACGGAAATTTCTAAATGAATTTATTCAGCCTTTCACTTAAGCACTTCATGGTCCAAGTAGCACATTCGAAAGCAAAGTTCATTAGATATTCAACGAACGAATACTCAACCAGCATTGAAGGTGAAACTTAACACTCAAATACACATTCGTATTGCCTGGATAGAAAGAAGAGAGACGATTTTCTGAATTTTAATTACATCATGCTGCTTGAATTCCTTTTCGAAACTTTTCATTTGATTTACTGAGAAGTTTGAAATCTTTGCATTATGTTTAATTTCAGTCAATCGATTCTTCCAAACGATGAACTTCAGAATAATATCCTTTCGATAAATTCTGAATTAAGATATTTGGCTGATGGATGGAATTTTAATCAAAAGACAGATTTCACGAGTCAACCGGTTTATATATTCGATGAAACACCATTCTAATCGAGAATTAAATTACACTTTTTGCGTGAAATAAAACTAGATCTAAATCTATTCAAAATATATTTTATCTCCTTATTGCAAACAAATACCCTATAGTTTTGAATTGTTAGTTAAAAATAATTCAGGAAACATTTCGATTTATTAAAGATACACATCCTTAAAGGAAAACTTAAATATTTGTATTATTAGTCGGCCTTTAACTTTGCATTTCGAGATTCGAAGATCAAACAGACTAATAATCGAAAAACATTAAAAAGCAAGAATAAGTAATAATTTCTTAACCAGAATTTAGTCTCCAAAAAGTGACTCCAATCTCCAGTTCCACCATCGTGATTTTGCCACAACATTAATAAAGGAAAGAATGTAACATAAAACAATTGATGAAAACTGAAATTAGATGACATATTAGGAGCAAATTTTAAGGCATATGTTTTGTTCATCTCTCGCAATCTAAAGAGAACATTTATTTCACATTCACGGTGCAAAAACATTTTCTCGATTGTAAAAGACACTTCTGAAATCAATATTATTTCAAAAATCTATCTCGTGGATCAGTCCATCAAGGAGAATAATAATTCACACATATTCAGGACAAGACCAAGCTCAAGTAGCAGAACTTGTACAAATTAGCAACACAGAGAGTAAATCACTAGCAATAACAGTAAAAGTGTTTTCAATGAGGTTCAGCTCACCAGCTTACTAACTCACACTACAGAATAAAACTCCAAAAAAATACTTGGCATTTCAAAGTTAGGCTCCAAAGGCAGAGTTCAGACAGACTCAAAAGCATACACCGACAGACCCAGGTGAATTCGCTCAGACCTCGCATATCAATGTATTTATAGTGAAGTCACAATGAAAGTTCATGATAATTCCATAGCTTCCCTCGAATTTCGAGAAAATTGCAGCATTCCCGAGAATCATCATTTTGCCACCCAAGTCGCCACGGTCGGGTTCATTGTTTAACTTTTCCTCGGTATCCGATGAAACCTCCATAAAAGTCACTTTTCATTTGAGGAGTAACGTTGTAGAGAATCGTCATTTCAGGTTCGTAACAAAAATGTAATTTTTTTTTTTTTTTTTTTTTTTGGGCAAGTTAAAAGGATGGAGGGATTATGCCACATTTTGCTAAAACAACAATTAAAACACAAAATTTGAGTGAGATAATTGAAGCATTTCAATTTCTATCCCATCTGCCCCAAGGTCATGAGTTTCAAAATTTCCTTACATACGAAGTCATCATCATCAATTCTCGTCTCACCCAAATAGTACATGAGACAACAACAGCTGCATGCCATTCAACCCCGTCTAATGCTACACCTCCAGAACACTTCCCCTCTTCTATGGCCATATAGCCCTCGATCTTGCTTTCTTTACATCTTGGGCCATGTCAGCGCATTCCTGCGCTATCCTTTGATGGCATTCTGAGTACATGTCCAATCCATATCCAGCCCCGTTTTTTATTTTTATTTTTATTTGGGGGAAATAGATTTGATAGATGTTTTGAAACTTGGCATTTTAATCCTACAACTCAATACTTGAAATTTTATCTGGTCGGTATACTTTAAGAATCTTTCTGAGAAACGTAATTTAAAACGCATGTAATTTCTGTTCTTGTGATTTAGAAAGTTCCCAAGCTTCACTCACACAAAATAGAATCGCTAAACACTGTAGCATTGAATACATGTCATTTGAGCTTTATACTCGTATTTGAAGCTTTTCAGGATTTATAAATAGTTCTCATTGAAAATTTGTTTTTTATTACTCTTTTATATATCTGTGCCTTCCTTTTTATGTATTGAAACTCCAAGATATGAAAGCAAGCAAATGTTTTCCAAGTAACCATCTCTAGTGTATTTAACTTCTACTAGAATGTTCATCTTAAAAAGTTTCTTAATCTGAGGGCCAATGAATATTTCCTCTTACAATTTAGAATCACTCACATTTGGGAAATGACTTGATTTATGCAAATTTTTCCACTTTTGTCTAGATTTCACAAAATTTTAAAACTGACTCAACCAGAAATGAATGACCAATCCAGAAAGAATCAACAAGGGGAGGCACAAATTCACGTTTTGTGTGTGCATATGTGCTTGTATGTAACTTGAAACACAAATTTTGTAATATTTTATTCCTAAATAAAGTAAGATTTTGGCATCAAAAAATTGTAAACATAATTTCTAACACAGCAAATATATTGACTCGATACTGGTAATTTAGATGGAATTTCCTGTTCAGATATGTTATTTTTATCTGTGCATGAAATTATGACAGAGATTTTATTGGCCCCCCCCCCCCCCCCCCCCGATCCACCAATGCACCCAATTTTATATGTACAGGAAGAAGGTATAATTGTTTTCAGTCCATCAGAAGGGCATATTTAACATTCCCCTGGCACATAATTAAGGAAACAACAATATTTTGAGGATTCACTCTGAAGTTTGAGTATGAAGCCTGTGATTTTGAAATTTCCTCATAATAGCCATTTGCACAAGGTATACTGTATTTCCTTTACTAATGCAGATATACTCTTGTATGTTTCCTTCATTTCCACAGAATATGCTACTAATAATGAAGATTTAGTAATTACATTATGTACTAACACTACCTTAAGGCTACTCAAAAAAAATTCTGAACAACCTCCATTCCTGGAGGATTTGCCTGAAACCAAGTTCTATCATTAAACCATCAATATTTTGTACTTATGTATTGAAAACTCCTCATGTTTCTTTTGATGTAGTGAAATTGAAGTGGTTGGAGGCAGCAATTTCTCTACTGCTACAATCCAGATCCTGAAATTTCCAATTGTAGTTTGATAAAATTCAAGACTCAATATTAAGTCATTTAATTCTCTTTGCTGAATATAGCAAAGTGTTATCTTATTTTTAGGACTGAAAGATAGACCAAATGATGTTGATAGTCCAGACTCTTCTAATTTCTCCTGTACATGTTTATTGTGCCAATGGAAAAGATTTGTGAGACACTGAATGCAGAGTGGATGAAACATTAGGATGTAGTAAATCAGGTTTTGTTTTCTTGGAAATTATTACAATCTGCACTCTAAAATATTTCCAATTCATGTCTGATAAGATTCAGGTCTTTTCCTAAATTATTTGATTCTCTTTGCCGAATTAATTTCAATGTCTTATACTTGATAGATTCGGATCAAATGGTGATGGCCAATGGAGAGTGAGGAAAAGAACAGCCAATTCAGGTTCGTATGAATACAGGGCGTCTAGCAGATGGAACATTAGAATATTATACATAAAATTTTGTTTTATTGCAAATTCCAAGAGATTTTAGACAAAAACAACAATATATTCGCATGACTTATCTGTTATCACCAAATCATAGGAATTGTAAACGACAAGCACCAATTTTTGTCCCTTTTCGTCCAGTGAAGCAAACCAAAATAACACATTGTTATATGGGCATTCCATGTGACCAAAATAAAAATAATAAACTTATTAAATGTATTAAATGGCTGTTAGTTTCCAACATGATTTTTTCATAATAAAATGACCACAGGTAATTCACTGGGCAGTTTATATATATATATATATATATATATGAGTGTCAGGAAATGAAAAGGAATAAATGCATTAGATAGGCCCCAACAGATAAAACTTCTTCAAATAACAGAGTAGAATACAGTTATCATGCAAAGCAAAACTATAAATCCTCAGTCATTCTGAAATGCATTAACAAAAAAAAGCAATATGACTATCTGTGTGCATGCATCACTTGACAGAATGACTCAATATTACTCTAAGGCTTACCATAAACAATAATAATAAATTAAAAAGCAATGAGATGCTCTTAAGAAGGAGGCTTTTAAAAACATATTTATTAAGATCTTTTTTTTTTTTTTTTTTTTTTTTTTTTTTTGGAGGAGAAGGGTACATGTTTTTCAATATATCAAAAAATTGGAAGGTAACGACATATTTTAAAGCAATATTTGTTAATACCATATGAAAATGTACTAGAGACACATATTTTTATCCCTGTGTAAAAACCTTGTCAATTAATTTCAATACTTTAATTATAAACTTTCCAAAACAGAGAAAGAAAGTTATTGATATTTCTGATTACGGTCACAAAAAGAAAACAGTCAAATATTAGTTGCAATGGCTGAAAGGGAATCAGATCTCAAAATACATACACATACAAAAATTTCCAAATTCCAAAGCTTACAACCATTACATTTTGTGATAATTTAGATTTTAAAACATAATCCCAAAGGATACATACTGTATATGTTCAAGTAAGAATATATGAAGTAAAATTTTTGACAGCCTTCAAGATAAATTATAGTTCTGAATTATTTTCCCTCCTTTTAAATCCTATAGCCAATAAGACAGTAGTAAGTCAGGTACAAAAATTATTTATGCTCCTTACAAGAACACAGGTTTCATTTCAAAAAATCACTAAAAAGTAATTGAACTATTATATTTTAGAAAATTTTATTTTAACTTCCAATAAAGCATTTACCATAAAAAAAAATTTTTTTAACCACCAGCTTTATCTTTTTTTTTTTTTCCCCAACTTATAAGTATAGTGTAAAACAATCTTTTTCATGTTTAATTTTGAAGATAGTTATATATTCCTAGCATTTCTTTTTTATGATTCCTTTAAAGATATTTAAGAAACATAAGTAAAATAGAATCATGGTTTGCATTAACAGACTTTTTATCCCTTGGTTTTTTTTTTTTTTTTTTTAAAAAAAATGTTTCCAATAAATGGTATTTATAACTTGAAAAGTTATAAAGTGACACAATCAATCTATTTCAAGTTTTTCTTTTTACTCTTACTTATAAAAAAGGACAAAATTAAGAGCTTTTATACACAGTGCAGTTCACTGAACTAACATAGTATATACCCTGAGAGCACTTTTTTTGGCAATGATACTGTTCATACCAAATTCTTTCATGCACACCAATTACCATGTTAGGCCTAAATGCCTCACACATTAAGTTAGCTAAAAAATGAATTTGGCATCTGATCACATATTTCCTTTATGTCCAGTCAACATTTATTTGAATTATACACAAAATAAATTTATTCAATTAATTGTAAGGAATTTAATAATATTATGACATTGTAAAATTGACACATAACAAGTTTTTTTCCCCCTTAGAAGCAGCCAATTTTATTTCTGAGAAATATTGCATTAAGAACCTTACTAAAAAACTAACTAAAAAAATTTTCATAATCTTAAACATGGATTCAGTCTCCAATATCAATTTAGTTACTATTTTTTAAAAAATCTTTTTTTTTTCCTATCAGATACAATGAAATAAAGTTTAAGGATGGAGACTTAAAGTAAGGGGAAGTGATTAAAAAAATAAAATAATGATTTATGAGAATTAATTTAACTTTGTAGTGATGAAGAATGTACTAAGGCATCCCTTTATATATTTATTTATATATATATATATATATATATATATATATAAAATGCATCATCAATAAATATTTCAAATTACAACTATTTTTACAATATCATAATTAACAAATAATGTTATCAAACATAAAAGAGGACAGTCCTTTTTATATTCATTTCCTAAGCAGTATTCAGTATCATATTCATTAGTTGAACATAATTTAAACTCATTCTTTACATAGAAATTATAATACAAGAAATTAAAATGAAACAAAATGCATACTAGGGATTTTCAAATTCAATAAATTACAGAATTAAATTCAACTTTAAAATATTTATATTATTTATGAATAAAAAAAATTATAAAACAGTATACTATTTATCGGATCTAGGGAACAAAAACATAAGCATTTATATTAAACTTCTGATATGATCTATATGAATATTATTAAATACGAACATTTAACATTAAGTAAAATGATCAGTTTGCAAAGATATAATATATACCTTATCAGTCTATGATTAATCCAATACAAAAAAAATTAAAATAAAAAGCAACAGTAACATTCATAACTAAAATTCATTCTTATTCTTCACTCAAAAATTTATGTTATTGATAATAAGAATTTGAATAATTATCACAACATAATAGTGAAATTTTAAAAAAAGGCATTTAATCATAGAATGGAGCTTATTTTAATACAATAAATTCCATAATTTCTCAACACAGAACAATGTGCATCTCAGTGATTTCAATAAACTTTTAAGTAATTAAAACATTACAATCTTAATTACTCTAACCTCTCCTTAATTACATAACAAAAACAGTAAAACTTTGAAGTTATAACAAACAATGGATATATGTTTTTATACTGTTTTCATTTTAAAGTTTAAAACCTCACACATAAGCTGATTACTCCTCCTTTTTTATTTCTTTAGACATTAAATTTAACAAAAATAATTAAATGATAAAAGTAGTTTTTATAGATGGTAAGCAACTTTTTAAAATAACTATGATGGTGATAAACATATGAAATACAGTTAAACCTTTCTTAGTAGTTAGACTAAACATGTTGACTTCCAACTACGAAATACCTCATAGTTTGCACTCTTGGTTAGATCGCCGACTACGACTTGTCTCGTACTTTGTTTACTTTCTGTATTCATGCAGCTATGATTAAATTTATAGTGTATCATACAAATATAAATAAAAAACTTTCGGGGGAAAGGAACAAAAAAAAATCAAAGCTGGCTTTCATGAATGGAAGAGTTAATAATCAATGAAAACATAATTAGTTTTTAATAACATAACAGGTCAATTGAAAAGTCCCCAGTCTGACACATAGATGGCGCTACTAGAATTAAATCCATATGTTTTTTAGTTAGCCCTAACCCTAAAAAAAAACGTGTATAAATTTGACAGCTGTCAGATCATTAGTTTGTGAATTATAGCATTTTGAGTGAAGCAACTTTTGTTATTGTGAAAAAAATGGATAAAAAGGAATTTCGCGTGTTGATAAAATATTGCTTTTTGAAGGGAAAAAATACAGCTGAAGAAAAAACTTGGCTTGATGCCGAGTTTCCGGACACTGCCCCAGGAAAATCAACCATCAAGGATTGGTATGCTAAGTTTAGACGAGGTAAAATGAGCACCGAAGACGGTGAACGCAGTGGACACCCAAAAGAGGTTGTTACCGACGAAAACATTTAAAAAAATCCACAAAATGATTTTGAATGACCATAAATTGAAATTGAATGAAATAGCAGACACTCTAAAGATATCAACTGAACGTGTACATCATATCATTCATGAATATTTGGGTATGAGAAAGCTCTGTGGAAAGGGGGTGTCGCGCGAGCTCACTTTTGACCAAAAACAACGACGAGTTGATGATTCGGAGCAGTGTTTGAAGATGATCAAGCGTAATAAACTCGAGTTTTTGCGTCGATATGTGACAATGGATGAAACATGGCTCCATCATTTCACTCCAAAGTCCGATGGACAGTCACCCGAGTGGACTGCACACGATGAACCCTCTCCAAAGCGTGGGAAAACGCAACAGTCGGCTGGCAAGGTTATGGCGTCTGTATTTTGGGATGCGCATGGAATAATTTTCATTGACTACCTTGAAAAGGAAGGACCATCAACAGCGACTATTACATAGCGTTATTGGACCGTTTGAAGAACGAAATCGCTGAAAAACGGCCGCATTTGAAGAAAAAGAAAGTGCTGCTTCACCAAGACAATGCACCGTGTCACAAGTCAGTGAAAACGATGGCATGAATTGGGCTTCGAATTGCTTCCTCATCCACCGTATTCTCCAGATCTGGCCCCCAGCGACTATTTCCTGTTCTCAGATCTCGAAAGAATGCTCGCTGGAAAAAAAATTTCGTCGAATGAAGAGGTGATCGTCGAAACTGAGGCCTATTTTGAAGCAAAGGACAAATCGTACTGCAAAAATGGTATCGAAAAGTTGGAGGGTCGCTATAATCAGTGTATCACCCTTGAAGGGAATTATGTTGAATAAAAAAACTAATTTTGCCAAATGTGTTTTACTATGGTAGGCCGGGGACTTTTTAATTGACCTGTTAATGATTAAATTGGCATTTTAGACTGGAATCCTAAAAATTACCATGGCATTCAACATGTTAAGAACAGATAAATATTATTCACTTCTCTAACCATGCAATAAATGCAACATTTCAATTTGCCTGATACAATTAAATGCTCAAAATAGTTACAACATACTACTAATAAAATGCTTTTTTTACCAGTTGCAGACTAGAAAAATAATCTAGCAAGAATCCACAAACCATATAGCAAGTGTTATTTAGTCAATGTTTAAAAATTAAGAACTCAATATAAATATCTATTATCATAACTCATTCACTTGATTAATAGGATTTTACCAAGTTTTTTTCTTTTTTTGCATTTTTAATATTTATTGAAATCCAAAAGACTAAAAAAATAAAATTCAATTAACCAGTTTATCTACTTATATAATTCTTACTCGTAAAATACTGTTAGAATAACCTTTTCTGGTTAAGTTTACTATTATAAAATTTCATATGCTGAAAAGATTGATCTGTTAATTTTATAAGAAAATGTTAGGCAAAACAAGAATTTGAAAAAAAAAATGGCTTTCTATTTAATGTGTTAATTTAATTATAGTAAACTTAAAAATGACTTACACATAAAAAGGTATTCATGAAAGTGAAAAGTAAATTGTAATATATACATCTTTTTCCATGATTATCTACTTACATTTTATAATAAAAAAGCTATTTCTATAATTTACATCTCCTTATTCCCATAAATTGAAGTCACAATAATTGCGATAAAATTTTTAACAATTCAATTTTGTATCAAATGCATGAGATGTGTTTTGGCTATACATGATGAAAATATGTGTATAATTTAATGTCTGGTTCACTTTGATGCTTTTATAATACACTCAGGAGAATAAAATACCATCCTCTATTTCCTCTAAAAAAAATCAATACACAAAAATGAATTAGATACATCTCATTATAATTTTTTTTTACCTACAATCTTATACACTTAACCAGGCCTGGCCAACCCGCGGCCCCTCGGAGTGTATCATCTGAATAAAGATTTTAACTTTTATTGTACATAAAAGTATTTAAAAATATTTCACCAAAAGTTATTCAGATCATACCCTACTACCATGGGAATATCTCAACTTTTATCACAATTTTTCTTTAATCTTATTCAGAAACAATTGCAAAGTTTGTTTTAAACAACACACTGGCCATCTGGTGCAAATAGGCAATACACAATGTATAACTAACTAGCAAACTTACTGAAGAGCATGGGTGTGCATTACTAAACCTAGGGAGGTAATGCGACATGCAGAACATGAACCTAACAACAGCCAGTCTGTCTGCGGCAAGCCCATTATATATTTGATGCAGAAGTGTATTGCTCCAGACATACTGACCACTCAGTGTCTTTTAATCGCTAATAATTTAGCACCAGTGTTACGTTGTAACTGCAGGACAGTTTTTTAAATTGTATTTCATGTAAATAAATACATTTAATTCAATAAAATGTAGTTTACCATAATTTATAGCAGAATATTCTTGATTTCTCCAATGAGAATCGGGAGGATTAGTCACTTCCCTCGACTCAAAGAGTGAAAATTGTTGTAGTTTTTAATGTGCGAATTTGAATTGGCATTGAATTCATCACTTGCACACACACAAACATATATATATAATGCGACCCACCTTCATAAAATGTGTTTTCAATGCAGCCAGCAAAGTCTTTTGGATAAGCCTGCATTTAACCAATGTGTCTTCTTTCATACATAAATGTTATTTGAGTCTTAAATTCAAAAATTCAACATAGAATGCAAGTCCTAAATTAAATTTAAAGGAATAGTGGTGTTACTTAAGGTGCTGTTTAAAAATTGCTCAATCAATAATGTGTATGCATTGAGACACCAATTGAAGTTAATAGTAAAATATTAAAAACACTTGCATTCTTTTTAACATACAAATACTCAAAGTGTTTTAATTCTTTATTGCAATAAAAATTCCAAAACAGATTTATTTTAGCTAATTAATCAATGATTCAACTATGTTTAATTTCATATAATTGAAAACTTATCTTACCTTAACCAATGCTTTTTGGACACAGCAGTTCGACAACATATTGAATCATACTGGTCAGCCATCCAAACAATAATGATGATGTAGAAAGCAGTCACAGAGTCATTGAAAAATTCAGACATTATAGCTTCCATTCCTGCAAGTAAGAGCAGAACTATTCCAGATATATTTAAGCCAACCTTAAAATAACTCCACAATAAATTTACTTTCAACCAACAGAGAATTCACAATTCATATGTAGACAAAAACATATATACTTTGATACCACGCAAGTAGTTTTAGCACATAACCCTTTCAAATATAATATGTAAGTATTTAATAAGTACTTTAACACATTGACTGCCAATCACATGTGATCGGCAATCAATGTGACCATAGTTAAAAAGTTCTTTACTGAAAGGCTTAATAAATACTTAGGTATCATATAATTATCTTTTATTACTATTTTTGAAAGTTATACTCATTACAACAATTTATGAGAGTTATACTCATCAAAATTTATGAATATAAAGCATACAAAAGTAACAATAAATTTACTATAAGTACATTTAAATACAATGATGTTTTTTTACACATATATCAGAACGACTATTTTTAAGTTTCAAGAATTGGTTTTCAAATCAATCTTGAAATTAAAAAAAAAAAATCATTATTTTCAACAACTTTTTGAATAATTATGCATAATGATTCCTTAAGAAATTTAATGTTACTGTTGTCTGGTTTATAGTGGTAAATTTTTTCATTTCCAATTCAAAAAATAAATAACAAGCAAAAAAAAATCACTTTAATACTTTATAGCCACACTTTACTAAATAAAAATAAGTCCTTAAACTAATTCTTTCTGATTTTACAGTAAGCCTACATCAGATTTACTTAATGCAATATTTATTAAAGAAAAAAAAATATCCTTGTAAATCTAAATCAAAAACATTCTCATAAAATTAACAAACTAATTCAGCTTCCTATGCAGTAATTTTCTTATTCAAACTGTTATATTTCTAATTCTTATAATTTTGTATTCAAAGTGGGTTTTTTTTTTTTTTTTTTATTTTTTTTTTTTTAAATTTGTTTTTTTTTTTTTTTTGAATTATTATATAAAATTAAAAAATTATTTTTTTTTTGACAGATTGTTCTAGTCTTTTTTAGCTGACTACAAGAACCAAAAAAAATTTATTTCACAGTTTTGTACAAAAATCCTTCATTTAAATATAAACACATTTATACAGAATAATTTCAATAAATAAAAACAGATTTAATTCAGTTAGCGTATGACTAAAGGGACTTAAATATTTTATAAATAGGTTAATTTATTACTTGCTGTTTTTTTTCAAGAAATACAATGTAAAACTATAAGGGTGCTTCAAAATTATTTGTATTTGAAGGCATATGGCATCAATTAAGGTAAATTGTTGTTATCACTGGGTGCCTCCATCTGTTAAATGAAACCAAAACAAATTTGACACCAATTCATACATTAGTTTTGATTTTGTTGTCATTTGCTGCCAAATGAAAAATTGATTGCTGCTTGTTGACGTAGATTTGTCATCATCGATCGAACATTATTTTGAGTTGATTTGTCACCATCCATGATAAATGGATTCATCATTACACACCAGAAACCAAGCAACAATCAAAACAATGGGTTGCTTGGGGTGAATCAGTTCCAAAGAGGATGATCTCATCAGCTAGAAAAATTATAACAAAGAAGTTTTGAGATGAGAAAGGCACCGTGATCGTGAATAAGAGTAACCGAGAGTTAGAAAACTGTCTAGTAATTCATGATGCTAACTAAAAACGAACCATTTTCAATGCTACGAGTGCCATCACTAAGGAATTATGGAACAACCCTCGTAAAGTTTAAAATAATATAATTGATATAATTTCCCAAAGTTTTCTCTTTCTTAGAAATACAATTATATAGCAAATAAATGTTCTTTAATAAATCATAATCTTAAGTTTATAAATTCATGCAAACAGAATAAATTAATATAATTATTAATATTTAAAAACAGTTTCAAAGGTTAATAGTTAATTATACTTCAAATTATATTTTATCTTTGAATACTAAGAATATGTTCTTCTCATATAGCAGTTGCATATATTTTACCTTTATAATACAATGAAAAATTTTTAAATCATGAAGAATTCAACTCAGCTGAACCTACTCAAAAGTTTCAACTATCTCTCATTTTTTTTCATACAAAAAGTTATATATTTTAAGTAAGAATCAATATGACTATAGTTACAACTATTTCAAATATATAGCTATGAAAAATTTCGATGCTTAGAAAATTTTTATATCAATTTGTTTCAAACTGCCATTTAAAAACAGATATAAATCATTACAATAGTATTAACAATAAAGATTACTATAGCTGAATACCACAATTTAAATTTAAGTAAAAGTATTTTTTAAATCTTTCTAACGAAAATGCCGAAAATGTAAAATTTAAGATCTTTTTACTTCATTATATACATAAAAATTTTAAATAAAAAAAAAACTCAATATAGAAAAATAAATACATTATAAACCTCAAATCAAAAGGTTGATAAAAACTCATATTAATATCAACAAGAGTTTTACAATACCGCACTAGAAATAATAATACAACTACATATTAATTCTCACAGTTATCCTCAAAAGAATTTTTTTTTAATTAATGAAAAGATGTATAACAAAAAAGTTTTTTCACATAAAATGCAGTATATTATTATTAAAAGTAATCTACAAACATTATAAATAGTTCATGATATTTTAATAAAGAATTTATAAAAATATAACTGAGAACATTTTTAATTATTAATGAACATCCTATCATTTTATTTGATTTTCAAGATCTTAATACTTACCAACTAATGCCAAAACAACAGTCAATAATGGTGCAGCTGGAAAGCTAACAGTGTTCATTTCAAATACATGCAGCAGTTCAACTGCAAAACAAAGAAAACACTATCAAACCAAATAAAAGAACTGAGAAATTTTACATTTTTAAATATATACATCAATACATTAACAAACAATAAATTTACTAGAGAGAAATATACCTCACAAATATATATATTGATTTTAATACCACGTTTAATATTTTATTTGACTTTATGTATATTTTATATTATCTCAATTTTATTTTGCTAAACAATTATTTTAAGGTTTTTTATGAATAAACTGATATTTGGATTATGAATTAAAACTTTGGACTGATAGTCAGCAATTTAATTAAAGTGACTTAATTTTTTTTAGAAAAATAATTTAAAGATACTTACCGACAAAGAGGAAAATCTGATGATGAGAATATCTCAGCAACATAGAGACCGCTAAAGTCTAAAAAAAAATCATTAAATATGTTTGAATAAGCATAGATTTACATGGAAAAAAACATGATCTTAAAAATTAATTTAAAAAAAAAAGTCATAAATGAAAATTTTATATTGTTACATATTACTTCCAAAATTATATTCTAAATAAATTATGAAATGAAGCATAGAACACAATAAAAGTGAAAATTTAAAGAATTTATAGGTCGCATTATATTTACTTCATACTAATTTAATACATATAAAAAATTTACAAAAGAAATAAGCATTTCTTTTCTTCCATTTTTTGCAATTTTATATTTTAAAAAAACAATCATTTTCTGACTTCAGAACAACAAAAAATAAGTTTGAGCTCAACAAAAATTTCGATCATAATCACTGAAGTATAGAATTTTTTTTCACAGCAATCATTGAAATTCAAAGAACATTCTTCATCAATCCCTCCTAAAACCTATAGTATAAGTCTTAAAAATAACTTGATATCAAAATTATCCTTCACTTCATACAAGGTGCATACCATATTTTTCCAGTTCCTGAAAACTCAAACAGCATGATAAAGTAATTTCAAAACAGTAATATCAAATGATGATTGATAATACTGTTAAAATTATCCTCATTCCTGTTCTGAAAGAGAACAATTTCTTTCTAGAATTGTAAAATAATAATGTCACAGACATAATCCTAACAATGAGGATATTCTTATAATTCTTACATGAAGTTAATCAGATCCAACATAGGATTAGTTCCAAAAGATGCACACATAAAAAAAATATGATTGGTGAAAAGTTTTACGGCATTCAAAAGATAACATAATTTTACATCACTACTCGTGATTCTTATCATTTTAGACTCTTATTTCCTTGACACTGAAATGTAAATGGTTCAAAAGAAGTAAAAATTTCAGATTCAATAATGCCAAAATATACATATTGATTTTATCTTAATACTTACAAATATTATCATGAAAAATGCTGCTGACAGATATGCTGTCCAAGTTGTACTTTTATCAACAAAACGATATTGATCTCCAGTGACAACATTTCTAACGTAGCCTACAAAATTAAATGCCTTGTTAAATATCAAAACACAAGAAATACATGATTATTAATTTTAAGGAAGTTAAATTTCCTTGAATACTTAATCGCATCTTACATTTCAAATATGTCAAACTACTTAACATGGAGAAAATGCTTTATAAACAATAAATTTCATAAATTTCAAAATTACATTCCTTTCAATATCTGAGTTAGTGTTTTTTATGTAAAAATATTTTTATATTATGATAAATATAATTAATTTATTAAAAAAAAGTACTTTTCGGGGGGGGGGGGGGGGGGGATATTGGATTAAATTTAAAAATTATTGCATAATATTTCCTAGTACCAATTAGCTGAATTGCAAAGAAATAAGTTTATAATCAGCCCCAAAATCCATCTTACTCATGGATAGTTTTTGCATAACATATTGAGATAAATAAAAAAAAAAATAGCTAAAAATTGTTAACAATAGTTGTTTACATTCTTTATTTTTAAAAATAATCTTTTACGTGGAAATAAGTTTAAGGTAATTATAAATAGTTTCTTTAAGTACTGATGGTACTTCACATAATAGGAGAATATAATTATGTGGAAATGTTTTAAGAAATAAACATATATAAAAATTCAAAAAAAATACCTTTATTTTCATCTCTATCAACCAAATATCTTAAACTGCCCATTAATATGTCCCCATATCCTAGTACATACTTCAAGAGAAATCGGCTAAACTGATTTCCAAAGCACTGATCTTTAAATGGATCTGTAATGAAAAAGCAATAAAGTATCATAAACACATCATACATATTACAGCATTTCAGTTATTTTTTTAAAGAGAATTTATTAAAACATGTGAACAACATAATGCACAGGTCTGCATTTTAATTATAAAAATTAAAGCATGAAATTAATCATAACTATTTTTTCACAAGCCTAAAGTTAGTAAAAATCCTCATTATTAAATACATTTTATATGAATATAATTTTGAAACCCTTTTTTCACAGTTGTGGTTTACAAAGATTATTCACAATAAATTATTTGCATGCTATATGTTATTGATAACACTATAAAATATTCTCGTTAAGGAATTATTTTTCAAATTATTAAATATTTATTCTTGATTTAACAACAATTTTCCTTTTAGTCCTGCATAGTTCATTTCATACTTGCCCTAAGCAAATATCTGAAATTGGGCATTATATGTTTTGATCCTGAATACACTTTAAAACATTCTTTATACTTATAACATTTATATAGAGTTTATTTTTAAAAAAATATAAATAAATAAAAAACATTCTGAAGAATTACAAAGAAACTGACATTCCAACAAATATTATAAGAGTTTGAACACAATTAGAATTGGTAACAAAAATAAACTTTACAGCATTAGAATTCTCAAGCCTAAAAATTACAAAATTAAAGACTAGTGAGTGAGTGAAACACAACACACACATTCATCCAAACGCATTCTTCCCCAACACATTCATCCAAATGAATTCCTCTCTTTTATGGTCATATAGCTTTTAGTCTTTCTTTTTTTTTTTTTTTTTTTTTTTTTTTTGTACAATTCAAAATTTGTAATATTATCTGGTCAGTATATTTTAAGAATCTTTGTGAGGCACATTGTTTAAAAGGCAATTAATTTCTGTTCTTCTGATTTAATGAGTTTCCAAGCCTCTTTCTGTAAAGAAAGACTATAAATACTAACAAATTTGGAGCCCTTATACATTTCTTTATTTAAAAATATTTCAAAGTTATTGATTTTATTTATTGCTTTAATTTTAGCATGTTTACTGTAGAATAACATAAGCTGACACTTATCAAAATCTTCAATAATATTTACATACTGCTTATGACAGTTAATTTATTCTCAGAATTAAAATTTTAAATAGAATCTTGAAAATTTTCAAAATAATTCTTCTTGTGTCAATTTTGTAACATGTCTATTTTCAAATAAAAGAGCCTCTAAACAGGAGGGTATGACACATGATACAATATCTTTTCAAACATGAATATTTCAGATTTTCAAAGATGAAAAAATATTGAATCCAAAAAAAAATATTTCATTATTTTATTTTTTCATTACTTGTGTTTAGTAACATTGCAAAAATTATAAATTTTTTGAATACATTAATCAGTAAATGATTTAATATTTAAATGCAACTTATTTTTTCAAAAAAGTAACAATACACACTAAAGCAGTTTTCATTAAAATATGACATTTAAAAAAAAATTTACATTTGTTTATGATACATTAAATTAATTATATGATAAAGTAATCCATTAAGAATATTATAAAGGGAAAGAGGCTATGTAAAAGTTTGAGAAATAAAAATATTAATATTTTAATACATTTGTGACACAAAACAATCATTGTAAATTAGTTCCAGAATTTAAATATATTTCAAAAAATACAAATTTATACATACCCAAAACAACAGTGTGTACTTTAACTGTTGTGTTCTGTCTAGCACTAGAAGACAATCTTAAAAATCCATACTCCAAAGAGTATTCAATTATGTACTTTTCATGATGCCATACTTGAGTGAAAAACATATCTATAATTTATAATGAAAATATAACATCAGACACTCTAACATAAATATGATTTAATATTTGTGTTCTATCATAAATACATCTGTTCTCTCTAATCCAACAAAAGGAAATGATTAAAGGAGAACTTGTCATTTTAATCACTTTCCTTACAGTAACAAAAAAAATTCAATCTCCTTTAGAATAATATGAATTATAATTCTCATTATAGAACTATGTTAGCATTAGATCAAGATCATGCTGAAACATTGCATGCTTTTCAAATTAAAATGTCATAACCTTAGGATTTCCAGCAATATCAAGATCATGTTGGAACATTACACGCTTTACAAATTAAAATGTCATTAACCTTAGGATATTACCAGAACTAGTATTTCACACACCAAACTGCAACTTGAGAACCTTTCAAGTTAGCTAAACAAAAACTGAAGCACTTATTTTGCATAATGATTTTTAATACAGCTACTACTCAAATCCATAAGAGGACTTGATTGACTGACTGTTTATTAGCATTTTACTTATATGAAATATGAAAGTAGTACGTGACAAACTTCATAATTTTGAACCATGATCAAGAGATAAAGATGATACCTCAGCTATCCCCCCCTCCACACACACTCTCCTAATTTCCATACAATCCCAATGTAAGAACACTGAAACTCGACAGATTTAATGTGTATCATCCTGCTACACAATGGGTTAATGTTGAAACTAATACTTGAACACTCAACTTAATAGAAATATAATGCTAGCCATGAACTCATGACTATAATCTCTCAGATACTGAGGTCACACAACATGATTCAAATTACACTAGTCAAAAACTTGTGACTTTAAAACATCAGATCACTACAGGTTTTATCACTAAAAATATTAACTAAAATGCTTAAGAATCAATCAAGGAAAGCTGTGAACATGAAAATACTAAAAATTACAACTAATTAAATGTACAATTTTACAAAATGTTCGAATTATTTTACAA
The DNA here is from genome assembly GCA_019974015.1 of Nephila pilipes. Classification (NCBI taxonomy): domain Eukaryota; kingdom Metazoa; phylum Arthropoda; class Arachnida; order Araneae; family Nephilidae; genus Nephila; species Nephila pilipes. The sequence goes on along the minus strand of BMAW01122821.1, from coordinate 24,602 downwards.
TAACAACTTTTACCAATAATGAAATGTAAATAAAAATTAATTATAATCATAATTTAAGTTAATCTGAATTTAAAATATATATGCAAAAAAAACATGAATATTAAAAAAAGTAATAAAGATATTTTAAAACAATTATTTTCAAATTTAAAGCTTAAAAAAACTGAATTATTTCAAAGATTTAATAACTACATCACTGTGAAATTATGCCATTCAGATTCAAATTCCATTGCAGAACTGTGAGATTTATATTTAAAATTTATTGTGGACAAAATTTCTATGCATCTGGTAACTCAAAGTAAAGCTTTACAAGAATGTTCAAAAAGTGCTTGTGTTGGACAACAGATTGCATTGTTAAAGCAAGTTGATTTTACCACTGTGTGATGCCATGTTAAATGGCACCAAAACAAATTTGACACTGATTCACAGCAATTTGGTTTACAACCATGAATCAATTGCTACCATATCAAATTGTTGCTGTCATTGCATTATCAGTAAATCTTCAAAGAAGGTAAGGACAAATTCATCAGATTAAAAAGTTAAGGTGATGATTTTTTTAGCTGCATAGAATATCAAACTCATTGACTTCTTAGGAGAAAAAAAAAGAATCACTGGTCAAAGTAACAATTTCTTGGGAAGCAATAGACGTAATGACTTCATATAAAAAGAAAAAACAATCATCAAACAAAACTGCAGTGAGTTATTCTATTCCTAACATGGGTACCTTTTATAATTGTGCTCATTTTGAAATATCTATAAATTGAAGTTAAAACTTCCGTTTCCATAAAAAAATTTAATTATCTGGTGTTTCTGCTTTTAATATCCAAAGTTTTTACTTTCTCCCCCTTTAATTTATCATTATGATTACTGAAACAACTTCATATCCCCTTTGGAAATTATGTATATAAGAGAAACTACCCTTTAAAAATTTTCCTTGCTTATCAAATTAAAATTAACATATCTCTATACAAATTTTAAGAATTTCTCCTTCTGGATCCATTAAAAGAGCTTTGATAAAAATGAAAATTACAGCATTAAAATAACACTTACTGACAAAAAATATTTCAAGGAATTATTATAGTAAATTTAATATAATATGTACTTAATAATAACAATGGTAGTCATCCTCAGAATTTTACATTTTTTCAAAATAATATAAATAAATTTTTCCGAGATTCAACATTTTGAAAGAAAAAAAAGAATTTTTTTAGGCTTTTTACAGAGTATAATTTAAAAAAATAAGAGACTTTATTTAAAAAAAATACCTGAGCTGGTAAACATTTCTGTATCTGACAAAGTAGTCTTTATTGGAGAAAAGCAATCCGGATCTGACACACTGTCTTTGAAGAGCACCGTTCTGTTGATGAAAACAGGAGTTTTCTCTGGATCTAAGACTTCAAATTCTATATCTTCCTCAACAACTGGTGGTTTAATCACCAGCTTCTGGGCAGCTTTTTTCTGTTTTAGCTTCTCTAGGTAGTTTTTACGCTCTTTCTGTATTCTCGAGAAATGACTGGCTAATGAGTTGTTGTAGTATTTGGAAATATTGAAAGGTTTTGACCCAGATTCATCAAGAGAAATTTCAATTCGCAAAACTCCTTCTCTGGACCATGTATGAGACTCTTTCTCCAAACAATTCACTGGAGTTCTCACAAAAGCCAGATGAGCATATATAAGGATAAAAAGACATATCACAGCCTATGAAAAAAGAAATTCATTAACAAAAATGTCAAACTACATACATTTAACATACACAGTCAATCCTCTGTAGGTGGATATCAGATATGGTCACAAAAGTCAATTAAATAATTTTTGTACAGTTCAAGTTTTTATAAATATTAATGATGAAAAACAGGATAAATGCATCCTACTTTAACGGATAAGCCATTAATAATTAGTATTTATATTGATCCCAAATCTTTAAACACAAAAAGTAAATAACATTACTTAAATAGATAATGGATTACTATCCGTAACATTTTCCTCCACCAATTTCTATATCATACATACAAAAATTTAAAATGTAATTAATTTTTATTTTATTCTAATTCTTTTAAATAGTACCGAATAAATAAAACGAAATTTCATTCAACTTTTGTATAACTAAGAAAAAGAATAAAGCCATATAAATGGATAAACTTTTAATCCAATTCCTAATTCAGAGGTTTAACAATAAAGAATACTATTACAAAAATAACAATTTATAAAATTTTACATATCAAAAGATATACAAGTACAAAATTAAGAAATTCTTAAAACTACACTCATCACCATTTTGCAAAGCAGATTTTACACTTGCACACAACCATTTCAATATATTAAAATAAATGCAATATATCTATCAAAGAGGCATCGATAGCTAAAATGTATAAAATCTGACAAGAAATACAGCCTAAATTATACCAACAATGATACATTCAAGATATATAGCTGTTAAAAAAATAATAATACACGAGTATGTAACAAAACCGAGAAAATGTAATGATGCAATCAAAAAGTTTAATACATCTGATAATTATTCACATTAATGGATATTAAGTTTTTCTGTATGAACAGAAAAAAACTTTCACACCAGACAACTGCTAAATTATGAAATTCATCTGTTTCTTCATAAAAAAAAAATTAACAAAGAAAAATTATCTTTAACAAAATGAAAAATCATATTTTTGAACAGTTAATATTGGAAAAATTTATTTTCTTGGTGTGTTTGACAGCATTTTAACTGCTTCCTCACTAACAGGAACAGTACAATTAATAATTTATATTTTAATAATTACAAACATTATTAAAATATAAATTCAGTCAATTAAAAATATACAGAAGAAGATCGTTTAATAAACTCTGAAATATTCCGAACAGGAGGAAGAATTATAATAATTTAAAAATGTGAAGATACGACAAAACTTTAATACAACTCTTTAATCGGTAACCAATATCAGTTAATAGTTTTTTTTCTCAATATTACACATAATTATTTATTTTAAAATAAATTAATTCATCATAGAGAAACACTCAATTTAAATACTAACATTCTTGCAGGCATATTCTAATTTTTTTTTTAGTTTTTATAACACAAATATTTCTTGACAGAATAATTCCAGTTTTTGATAAAGCTGATTAGGAAAAAACAATGCACAATGCAACCAATCTAAATCATAATTCATTTAAGGAAAGTAAGTCAATGTTACAGGAAACTCAGACCACACCAAAAGATAAGCATTTCTCTTCAACAATTTCCCTTTCTCTTTAAAGGACATTACTTTTTCCCATACTTGGCCTTTTTTTTTTTTTTTAATAAAAAAAATTTAATTTGTAATGTAGAAGTTATGAACACTTGAGCACAAAATTTAAGTAACCTCTTTTCATAAGCATTCTTAACAGAAAATGACAACTTACCATAACAATATGATTCAAGATTAATCCATATGATCATTAAATATTATCTCTTTAGAATAAATTCTTCTATTTAGAGGTCATAAAAACATATCCACTTCCTTAAATTAAAATCAACTTTAATTTTATTTTAAGTTACTAATATTTGTTTGGAAGCCAATTTTTAAGAAATAAATTAGATACCACATAAAAAAAATTTCAATGCAGCAAATTTATTTTTCTTATATCTTTTACACTACATTTTGATAAAATAACTATAATATATTAATAAAATATAAATATTTTTTACTGGAAGAAAGGCAAAATACATAATTCACAAATGCAAAAACAAGAGTAATTGTTCAATGCTAAAATTATTTCATAAGAAACAAAAATTTAAAACATGTTTTGGATGTATGGAAGATAAAAACTTTTTCTCAGAAAGGCAGTGGTAAGATTCAGCTGGATTGACAGAATAATTAACAAAATCTTAATTGAGTTGAAAGAAATGACTGTTAAATAATTAAGATTCCTGGAAGTTAGCCATACTTCTTAATACATGAAACAGGTACTAAAGCAATAAATTAGCAGTTAAATTATTCAAGCTTTACCACACAACATGACAGTAATATAAATTAACATGACAAATAAATTTTCCTTTTTGTTTCATTCATCCCTTTCATGTGTTTATTTTATTAAATTTTCTAAGAAATTAATTCTTCTGTACTTCAACACAATTTTTAAAACAGTAGATAATTAAAATAATTATCAATTTAAAATGAATTCAACTTTTAAAAAGATAAGAAATTTTGTAATACAGATGTCCTGTCTTAAAACATTCAAATTATCAATAGGTTATAACAGTTTGGAAAATATTTTTATTTTACGGATTAGATTGCACTTAAGACTAAAAATGTTAACAAAAAAAGAAAACTAAAAGATTTACAATATTAATCACAATGATTACCAACATAAATGAACCAGTCAAAATATTTGACAGAAGTTATATCATTAATTAAATATTCCAAAAGGAAATAAAAAAAATAATAATAAAGGTCATTCTAAAACAAATCGCAAACATCAGTAAGCACTTCCATAAAACAAAAAAATTATAATACATCATGGAGGAAATATATAAGGATAAAACATGAGTATTATGTACAAGGAAAAATAATTCTGGTCATTTTAATTGTATATTACACTCAAATAATTTTTACTTAATAATATAGCAATAAATATAGTAATAAATTTTACAGAAATATCAAGCATATTTCTCAAATATAAGCTTTATTTCCCTTTTAACTGTGTAGCAAAAGCAAACTTCACATAGTTATGTAACAAAGAGTGATCTTTAAAAGGAAAAAAAAAACTCACTTTTCAGAAGAATGTTTATTCAAAATGTTTCTCAGAGATTGGAATACTTCAAACTAACACATTTTTTAAAAAAAAATTAAAGAGAAAGAGAAAATTTACAAAATCAATCCTAATAAAATAATGCCAACGTAAAACTTCAGATTTTCATGTTACTGTAAAAATATTTCCCAGCAGAATTTCAGCAACATAAATTATTCATAAAATTTATATACTATATTCAACATGTAATAATTATAGTTCAAACATTTCTGATTAATTATAATTTTCTCATGAATTATAAATAAATCATTATTTCAAAAATCCAATTACATATTAACAGAAATAATTTTATAATATTCATTTGAACAATTTTATTTTATACAATTAAAAGAATCAAATTAATGCAGTATTATTTTACAACAGATCAACAACCAGAAAAAGAATCATACTATGAAAAGGTCATTTATCTAGGTAGAAATATAATTCATTTTACACATGCATTACTCTATTTAAAGGGTTTTTTTTTTTTAAAAAAAAAAAAAAAGATTCATCTTGTATGCGGCCGATACAGGGTGGGCCAAACATCCTTTTAACATTTAAAAATTAAATAACTCTTGCTTAATTTTTTTTCAGATTTTTATTAACACAAATTGAAAAGAAATTATAGATAAATTGAAATCAGAACAACAAGTAAAACTTTTTGAGTTTTTACTGAACAACAGTGCTCACATGTTTTGTGAACCAACAAAATACCAAATTTCGGAGAACTGAAAATCCCAGAGTCTTATCAAAGTGAGTTATGCCTCTCAAAATTATGGTTTGAAGTGGAATTACATCAGAAAAGGCGATAGGTCAGTACTTCTTCCAGGATGTTAATGGGAATGTAGTCAAGATTATCAATAAAAGATAACACCAAATGTTAAAAAATTGCGTTTTTCTTGTTATTGAGAACACACCCACATTAACATGACAGTAAAAAGGAAAACTGCTCACCAAACCCAAGAGTCTATGCAGCCATTGAGGCAAATTTTTGGAAAAAGAAAAATTCCTAAAAATGCAGAGTTTCAATAAATACATGTTCCCCTGATCCAACAAACCCAATTTCTTTTTATGAGGATATTTGAAACAGTAAGTGTTTGTTAATATGCCTGAACTTTTATTGAGCTAAAAAACAATATTCCTCAGGAAATTTGAATAATAAAGAGATTCACATTGCAGGTAGTTATAGAGTGTCTTTGAAGGAGCTTCTTCAATAAAAGAGAAAACAGACTCGCATAAAAAATGCTTTCTTTCATGTTTAGGCTTAACAAATCCCCAAGATGTGAACATTATAATGTTAAAGAGAAAATTATTAAATAATTGGAAATAAAAGTTATTTCATGTTTAAATGGTAATGTAACTTATGGCCTATACTGCATTTTACCAAAGGTTGTATTTTGTATTATGTAACATTATAAATGTTTATGCTATATGAAGCTATATAATTTTTCAAAAATATTCTCGAACCATTATTTTTTTTTTTATTAACGTGTGCTAATGTGTTGTTTTGAGAAAATTGCATTTACTATGGATGGGCAAAATAGTCTTATTTTTATTCTTTTCATTGTTAGCATTGACAATGTTTTTGTACTTAAGAATGTTTTTCTTGTGAAAATAAAAATGTGTTACGAATTTGTAGATGGCGTTTTCTTTACTTGATAGTTATTACTCCTGTGGAGCCTAGGGTTCAGAAGTAAGCTTATTCTTTGCTAATTGATATTTATTTTGAATATTCTACTTTTTGAAAACTTAACATATAATGAAAAACATTAGAACACATCGAAAAGAAATAAAAAAAAAGCCAATTTAATTTTTTTTTGTTCACAATTTGTATATTATTATTTTTTTTAACAATGAGACTTGAATAAATCATTGCCATTAACCTTTGAGCTAACTATTATGCTCAGTGACAAATGCTGACTCAATAAAATGAAATACAGTTTAATTTATTCAAATATAAGACTAGATAACTGTCACTGTAAATTTTTAAAAACCCTATTTTTTAAATCATAGCAAAAATACTAAAAATAAATTATGCATAAAATTCAAAGATACTCACAAAAATGAATAATGTTATTTCAATGAGCTTCCGAAATTTTTCGGGAAAAGTTGCGGCATAAGCAAGAGTAGCTCGTTCAAACAAAACTTGGAAAAGTCGGTCTCGAAGTTGCCATAGAGTATTCTGGTTGTTATTATTACTAAAATGCTCTCCTTCCAATGGAAGTACTTCCATTGCAATTAGTAATTGCTGAACTGGATGAATTTGGTTTGGCATTTTATTGTTACACCTTCCAAGTTGAGATCACATCACATAATCTATGAAATTAAAATTACAGAATTAAGCATATACATTACTCATTAAAAACATAATTTATCAGAATTCAGCTTTCAATTAGATTCTACATGCAGGATTTTATAAAACATATGATGGATGAATAAGTGATTCAACATTAATACAGTAACAAGAAATATATATATATATGTATTATATATATGTGTGTGTGTGTGTGTGTCAACTGAAAATTCAAAAATAAAAATGAATCAGAAAAATTTTAAAGATGTATTTATTAATATTGCCTTAAAAAAGACTACAATAATTACATACTTAAAACTTAGATAGATCAAATTTAACAAAATTTTAACTTCAGACATTAGCATAAAATTCATATAATTCAATCAGAAAATGCATTTATCTTGATCCTTCTTCTTTCAACGATATCAAAGATACAACTTTTATTCCTATATCATTTGAAAGAGTATGTTTTTTCTATTAATATTTAATTTTAAGAATTATATACCATGATTGATAACATGTAAAAATCCTAAGGAAGAAGTTTCTCAATGCACATAATTTTACACATTCAATTATCTATGCTTTTCACAAACTTTCATATCTGGATTCATAGATAATGAGGAAGGGAAAGCGGATGATTTTAAATAGAAGAATAAAAATTCAAACTTAACTTTTGGCAGGTTATATTTTATCTTTATTACAAAATTGACATTATGCAATCTTCAATGAAAAACAAGACTCCAAAAATTCATTAATATTAATTTACAGTGAACCTTTGTTACTCATAAGTTGCTAAATGTCCAAAAAATATGTGTATAAAGAAATTTACTCTAAAAAGCATTAATAATAATTAAATTATTCACAATAACAATTTTAAGTTTGAAGATTCTGAAAAATACTTCAGAAGAAAAATTTGTAATCCAGATTTAAATATTCCTCATTTACTCAAAAAAATATTCTTATATACTAAACATATCAATAATAATTTTTATGAGACAGTAAAATAGTTTTAATTGAAAACTCTTCCTGCGTTTACGGCTTTTCTACCTATATATGTGAACAAAATACTGTTCTCGGTAAGCTTATGTTGAATAAATTAATCTTTTCAAAAAAAAAAAATTTTCACGTTTTATTCATTCAACGTAAATAACTACTTATAAAGTATCAATTACAAAACAAGAATAACAGTGAAATTGTATTTCAAAGATTCAAATACTCCAGATTATAGCTTATTTCCAAACACTAACAAATAAAGAATTCCGAAAGCAAACAATTTTGACAGATTATTGGTTAATTGTAAGCCAAATAAGAGTCAAATTGGATGTATTTATAACATATGCAACATACAAAAAATCATTCAAAACAGTTTCGATTTCTTAAGTGATATCTAAGGTTATTCTTATGACGTAAAAGGGATAAGAAGTGCACACAGATACTCACACATTCGGTTCGATACTCTTATTTCATTCGGTGTCAGGTTAGATCACATCAGGTCAACTTTCGCCTCAAGGTTTTTAAAAAACACACACACAATATAAAATAAACACCGCAACTCACTTCCTGAATTTCCACGCACCTTGACCTGCAGAAGTTAACGGGACTGCTGCTTTTTGTTTTTGTTTCTTTGACTTTGGTTAGAAATTAACTACAACCTGAGCGTAACGGGTTACGCAGCACGACACCTTTTGACAATATTTTGAAATAACATTAATAATTAAAAATTCATTAAAAAAAAGGTAGATCCATAACAAAATTAGCAAAAAATATATAAAAGGAATCAAATGTAACGAATGCTTCCCGAAAAAGGCACACGGTATTAGGACGCAAAAATTTAATTTTAAAGAAACGTGAATAAAAATTATATTAATATTTTGAAACAAATGATTTTCAAATAAACAGATATCTTCAATTACAAAAAAAATTATTTTACTGTAAAGAACTAAATATTTCTAATAGATTCAAAAATGCATTGTTTCGATATTATTTCTTAAATTTATTCCTGTATTTCTGACATTAGAACTAAAAAATAGTTAAGTTACTCTATGTAACTGTAATAAATATGGGAATGTTAAGTAAAAATGTAAAAGTAAAAATAAGAAAGGCTTTCCGCTTAATGAATGAAATAGTAGTAGGCAATCTGCCTGAATAAGTAACGGATTTCTTGTTGTGTAGCATTGAAATGAAGTGAAGATTACAAGTTTTATGAAGTCTAGTATAAATAAATATAAATAAATGTTTTTCTTTTTTAGAGCGGACCAAACGATTTTGTATGCAATGCAAATTATCATATCTAAAAAGTTTGTATGTATTTTATATTCTCTAACTTGTGTCAGTAGTGTTTGAGGAATATTCGTCGAAAATTTGGCTGAAAATTATCGATTGTGATCTGATATTGGAATATGTCTGCGAATGAAGATGGCATAGCAGTAAAATTAAATACTTACGTTGAAAGCAATATCCAAGTCAAAGCGCCTTCAGTGAAAGAAAATTCTGAAACTAATACTGAAACAGTTGTTCAAAAGTCCACTGTGTCTGTTCCCGAAGATGAAAGTGGGAAGACTAAAAGTGATAAAATCGAGCTTAGGAATTCAATTCCACATGAATCACCTGAAAGTATGGACAGTAGCTGTAGCAACGATACAAACGAAGCTCAGATTGAAACAATAAATGTGAGTGTGAACGTCAATATAGAACCTGAATCGCCTTCTAAAAGTTTGAATGGACAATTCAAACGTATGCAATTAACTGTGCCAAAAATCAATTACACCGAAAAAATTGTAAGTTCATTGTTTGTTTCCTTTTTATTTCTTGCAATGGATAAAATGTTATATTCCATTAAATCAGTAGCTTAATTGTCAAATGTCAGCATAAAAAAATGTGAGCTTAATGATTAAATTTGAGGTTAGTTCTTTTTTGGTTTTAAAATCATTTTTTTTATTAAAATAAAAAAAAACTATTAATGAATATTTAATAATAAATTGACGTTAATTATTCGCTTTATTGGACTTGAAGAAACATTAAGAATATTCAGAATTGTCTGTATGCATTAATATCATAGGTGTCATTGCTGTACATGTAAAATTCTGTAATTTAATTATCTCCTGTCTTATTCTAATGTTATGAAAGCTTGTTGTAAATTCCTCAAAAATTTCAATGTCAATTTTCAAATGATGTAATAAGGATAAATAAGGCTTGGAATTTTAAGTTATGTTAAACATTTTTTATAATTTTATTTATTGTTTTTTTAATTATGTCATTGTAAATACTACATTTATGTTACTAACTAATTCAATTATCTAAAAAACTTAATATATTTTGTAAATACTATTAATTCATTTTTTTCTATAGTATTTTTCTCCTCTGAAGTTCAAATGTTTTAATATTTTTTAAAAAATCATATATATTATTAATAAAGCAAACTGCCAACCAAAAGTTGTAACTTGAAAAATCTAGGGTATCTCCATCATATGCTACATCACAATGAGCCTGTTGAAAAATTTGCATTATTTAATTTCTTATAAAACCATCATTTAATCATAAGGTATTTTCAATAAATTCTTAAATACAATTATAAACAAAATAATTACCAAAAATTGATCCTGCCAAAAATTGTAAATAGCTGTCACTGTAATATTAGAAAATTTAACTTAAAATAATTGTTGATGTAGGTAATTTAATTTCTGTTACAAATGTTGTAAAAAATACTTTTAAGATGTTTATCATTTAACTGGCAATTCAATTTTCTAATATTTTTTAAAATTTTTACCAAAATTTTTTTAAAAACTTTTGAAAACTATGTTCAGCTTCAATTAATTCTAATTATTATGTTATAAATTGTGCCTTAAAAACAACTCTTAATTGTTTATTGATTAAAAGAAAATTTAACTCTATTAAATCATTTATCACAATTATGTAATTTTTCCCTTTCCTGTTTAAGATATCATTTTTAAAGTTTGTATTTTTATGTATAAAATTAATAGTTTCCTTTAATTTTTAAAATATATTTATTCATTATCAGCTTCACTGTAGCTCATGCATGTTATAAATGGTTACTAAAATGGGTACCCAGTGTCTGGGGGTATAGGCGGGCACCATGCCCCTGGGTATTATATCAGGGGACCTCAGGGACTTGCCTTTGTCAGGTAAGTATGGACATCATGACCCTGAGGCATCCTAGTGATCTTTTTCTTTCCCATGGGATTTACTGCCTTTGGTAAACATGGATGACGCACCCTCAGGTTACCCTAGCGATCCTTCTCTATTTTCGACCCTCCTTATTGTCTACCAATTTGTCTTTTCTTCAATTTCTTCTTGTCTAGACCACAGTTAAATCTTGTTTGGCGCAGCATAGCCATATCTGGCTCTTGCGACAATAAACTTTACTTCACTTGACACTTCTTGTCGATCGATCTTTTTTCATTGTTTTACTGTCTAGATCACAGATTTACATTGTTTGCCGCAGTATGGCCACACCTGGCTCTTGCGCCAATAAAACTTCACTATCATTAGCAGCTTTTTGGGGGGGTTCAATGTTTGAAACATTTTCATATCCTTTCAGAAGCTTCCCATGTGTACTGGATAGAATTATGACAGCAATATAAAAACATAAGAAATAGTAGAAACTAGTTATAAATATTTAAATATGTACGATTTATTCCATGCCTGAAAAAGTGCATGTTACCTTATTTACAGATATATATTTATTTAAAAGAACTGAACTTGAGAAAATGTTACAATACCGACTTTTCTTATAGAATATAAATAAAAGAAATTCAAAAACTCCTACATTCTCTAATGTATGGTTTATATATTATTAAATGGACACATGCTTAATACTCACTTTGATTTCAGTAATTCAGGGAATGTGAACAACTAATCACCAAAAAACAAATGATTTGCTATTTTAGGCTATAAATTTTCTTTTCTAGCACAAGAGTTATTTTGGCTGTTCCTTGTTAAACTGACTGTGCTAATTATGAAAAAGATCATTAAAAATATGTAATACCCACTACTCTTTTGTAACAATGACCATTTGAGAGTTACAATATCAGTTGTTTTTTCCCCCACACGAAAGGAGGTATAAAAAATAAAATACATTTTTATGTCAAATTTTGTCATAAAATGAAGTAAAATTTAAGCAAAATTCAAAACTGGATTATAAAATGTAATGACATTGAGCAAATATTAAATATTGTTCGAATTTCGTTAATGAAAAAGTGGTGTTTTTTTTATATTATTTATAATCATACACTTTTAGAATTTGACAAAGTTGCTCATTAAATTTGAAAAAACAATAAAAATGCTGTTAAAACTATTTATCTAGACTTAAGAAAAGCACAACAAAAAATGTTTAAAGACGTTCTTTGTTGTACATACAGCATTTTTTGCTTTCTCATGTGATGTTTCATCCTCTTTTAGAGAAACCAATAAAAATCACCAATTGTATTGGAATCCCATCTCCCATGGCATCTTTATTCTATTACCTGAATCACCTTAAGGGCTTGCTTTCATTATGCAAGTACAAGCATCACAACCCTGGACACACTTGTGATCTTTTTCTCTTCCTATGGGGGTTTACTGTCTTTGGTAAACACAGATAAAGATCTTTCTCTATTTTTGTCTCTTCTTCATGTCAATGAATATTACCTTCAATTTTTTCAAATGTCTAGACCACAATTACATCTTGTTTGGCACAGTATAGCCACATCTATCTCTCGCGTTATTAAACTCGATCATCAGTTACTCACTTGCATACTATTACCAGAATATTTCTCCTTGTTTGTCACGTACAGCTCCTGCATTTTTTGGGGAAAGTTGAAATGAAAAGCCAGAAGATGTATTTTGGATGACCACATTTTTATGTTTCAAAACTTTCTTAATATGTGTGCCAGTGAATATTCCATTTGCTGGCTTAGTATTGCATATATTTAGAAAATAATTCTTGATACATATGCAGCCCTCTCTATTTTTTCTTACAGCTTTCACGAGTTTTTAAACAGACCAAACTTTATATGTAAAGGAAGAAAAAATAGCTGTGCTTTTAATCCATCAGAAAGACACATTTAACATTATGGTGCTCCTACATATAATTCCCTCTAGGAAGCGATCTTTAACAGTATTGTGCTTGTCAGTTGCTCTATTATCCCATGAACACAGGAAACAACAAGATTTTATTAATTCACTCTGAAATTCGAGTACAAAGCTTGCAATTTTGAAATTTCCTCACAATAGCCAGTTGCACTGGGCATGTTGTATTTCCTCTACTAACACAGATATACTCATGTTTGTTTGTTTCATTTTCCACTGAATCTGCCTCTAGTATTGATGGTATAGTAATTACATTATGTAACTACACTGCCTTAAGGCTTCTAAAAAAAGGTCTGAACAGCCTCCATTCCTGGGGGATATGCCCAAAACCAAGTTCAGCCATGAAATCATCAATATGTATGCACATGGCATTTTTGATTTATACAATAAAAATGCTGAATTTTCTTTCGGTATAATGAAATTGTGATGATTGGAGCCATTAAATTCCACTGCTACAGTCCAGACCCTAAATTTCCAATTGAAGTTTGGTAAGATTCAAAACTCTGATATTAAGTCATTTAATACTTTTTGCTGAATTTATTGCGGTGTTGTCTTATCTTAAGACTGAAAGATGGATCAAATGATGTTGACGGTTCAGAAACTTCTCATGTTTCTTCTGTACAAAATTATTGTATCAATGATGAAGGAGGAAAAGGCTCATGCAATTCAAGTCCGTGAGGTACTGGACATTTTGTGGAGCAGAGGTCTTCAACATGGGTTCCCTGGAACTTTGACAGGGGTTCCAGAGTAGATCACTATTTGCGTAATCAAAGCTCTAAAATTTTGTAAAATTTAAATTTTCATAAAAGATCAATTTCTCAAAGGCAATTTGCTTGTAAAAATAAATTTAAATAAATATATTATGGATAAAATAAAATCTTAAATTTCATAAAAGCTATGTGTTTCAAATACATTAATCGAGATGCATTAGATCTCATATTAGTCTCCATTTTTTGACTTGAGTAAAGAATCGCCCACTTTTTTCACTATTTTCAAGATATAAAATGAAATTGAAATTTTGGGCAGATTGCTTTTGAAAGATAATATTGAATGCTTTCCTAATTTGCATAATAAATTAGTAGATGATAACGCTGATCATGACAAAAATGTAAAAATTAGTTTGGTCCAACATTTATCAGATCTGCAAAAATCATTTCTTGAATATTTCCCTGTTCAAATAAAAAATTATCTTGGATCCAAAATTCTTCTCAAGACTGTGACACCTCTAAACTCCAAATAAAAGTAAGAGAATAACAAATTGGTGTATCAACTGACACTCAATTGAAACTAAAATTTAGTCAAGTTGATATTGTGCATCTTTTGGATTGACATTAGAAAAGAATTACCTGAAATTGCCAAAACATCTAATGTCATATGTTTCAATCCATGTATATGAAAAATCTTTCTCTTTGTGCATGGTGACAAAAACAAAAATAGAAACAGATTGGATTCTGAAGATGACATTAGGATGCAGATTTCAACAATTATTCCAGATGTAAAAATACTGTGCAATAAAAAACAATCACAGGCAAGTCATTAAAAAAATTTCTTTTTATTAATTTGTTATAATTTGAAATATTGTTGCATTAGTTTATTATAGAATATATTTTAGAAAACCAAAAAAAAAAATCTTTTAGCTATCCTATCTTTCATTATTTTATTTAGATGTTTCTATTGTAATAAAATAGAAATGCAACAATAATTTTGTAAAATTGAGTAGGATAAAGCTTTGATATCTTATTTTTCTTCTCTTTGATCAAGAGGTTCCTTCAAGAAAACGGTAAGCACAAAGGGTTCTCCAAGGTTTAAAAGGTTGAATACCTCTGTGGTAGAAGAACCATTACAGTGTTGTATATCAGGTTCTGTTTTGGGGGGAATTCCAACAATTTTAGTTAGATAAAAATAATAATCTTCAACAAGATTTCTACGTAGGAACTGCAAATAGTATACTTTAATATTTGTTACCTTTCATTCATTGAGACAGACTAAAATAGCATGATATGCTCTATAATTGGGTGAAGGTATGTATTATCTTCAGCTCCTATGTGACACACAGAATAAAAATAATAAGGTTGTTTAACATAGGCTGTTAGTTTCTGAAGCTGTCATTGCATAATAAAATATCCACAGCCATATCCAGTAAATTAAGACATGAGTGATGAGGTTTATCCACGAAAACAAAAGTTAATTTACTTGCTGAGGAACTTAATTGCTAAAACTACATACTTCTCAAACATATTTCAAATAACTGAATAGAATACAGTTATCATACATGCAAAACTCTCGATTGCTAGTCTTTTTAAAATACTCTAATAGGAAAGCAGTTTGACTCTGCATGCACTTAGAATAATTACTCATTATTATTCTAAGGCTTAATGTAAGCAATCATAATAAATTGGAAAACAACTAAATACACTGCACGTAAGAGATAGATGTAAAAAGTATTTGTAAAGTTTTTCATAAAAAATGGTGCTTCACTGTTATAGCGGTGCCCATCAATTATGATTACGCCAAACTCAGGAAGCCTACCTTGTGATACAACTTACCCTGGAAAAATTTCTTAGTGGTGTGACAATTCATCATTTGATGCCACTATAATAGGGAAGTACCTAAAAAAATTATCTTTTTGACATATTTTTCAATTTTTGAAAAATTCTAGGTGGATGGCACATTTTTAAAGAGATTTATCAGCCCATGAAAATGTACTAAAGTCACATATTTTGTCCAAAAACCTTGTTTCATAGCATAATTAAGAAGTTCCTGAGACAAATTGGTTAGTTTTGCCTAGTTAAAGGAAAATATTATTATAAATCATGAAATTTAAATTATATTTTCAGAAACAAAAACAAGAACTGGGATTATTTGTAAATTTTTCATTGTGTGCTTTTACTCAAACTATTATTTTATTTTGTAAAAGTATCTATTGAGTTGAATACTTTAGTTAGAATTTAAAATAATACACTCAAATTAAGATGTAAAAAGTAGCATGTTTGCAAATTTTAAGAGAAAAAAATTCATAACTTATTTTTCAATTTATTGTTAAAAATTCATAATTTACAGTTGTAAATAATAGTTTTTAAAATTTGCTCTTATTTTAGATATTTTGTTTGGATATGTCCTCAGACATGGAGCAAACACCTTTTAAACTTGGGGATGGGTAAGATTTGATTTTATTGAAAATCTTGGAATAAATATTTATATGTAAGTTCTAAGTGTATATTTTTTAGTTTATTTTGAATGCTTCACAACAGTATATATTAATATTTTTACTTTTTTACAATTTTAATGTTTGGTAACCTAAATTGATATTGTTAACAAATCATATTTTTGGTTTAAACTTATTTTATTTTTATAGCAATAGTCTGTTGGATTTGTTTATATCTAGTTGTGTATTATTTAAAAAAAATTATTAAAAATATTGTTTCAAGTGTACTGTTTCGTATCTCCTTTATCAAGTAATAATTTAGGCCATGTTCCGAGGTATGTAAATGTTAATGCACTGGAATTATTTTAAGAAATATCTAAATTAAAAGTATGGAAAAAAATTCAGATCAAAAAAGTATTATTAAAAATTATTCTTAGTAAAGTCATATATCTGCATATGAATCCAGCCAAAACAATTTGGGATTATCTGGTATCATTTAACCCTTTAAGCAGTCAATTATTTTACCAGAAATGCTTCCAAAAAGGCATTTTTTTTTATTGCACATAATTAAGTACCATACTATGATATTTAAAATATCATAAGAATATATTTTCCCTCCAAGTGAGAGGGAAAATTAAAATAAATAATTTGATTGGTGGATTCTCCCTCCATTTTTTATAAAATAATATAATTCCAAGAGGGGAAGAGAAAAAAGAACAACTCAAATCTTCATCAGAGCTGAGCTCACTGCACGAGTCATCTGAGGAATAATCCAAATAATTAGAAGAAATATCTGTATCAGAATGTAGTTCATCATCTAACAAGAAAGTATTTTCGTCGTCTATTCCATCCATAATTTCCATAAGATTCACAAGCACAGCATACAGTAGAACAAAAATTTCAAAGAAAAGTTCCCGCTTTCCCGCTACATTGAAAAACCCGGATGAAAAGCATTTCATTTACATGGACAAGCCACGCCATCTGTTGAAAAATAATAATACTAAATAGTCTCTTTCAATAATGAAAAATGTGGGCAAACCAGAAGAGGCCAATTTCGGGTAGCACGTACACTGTACGGGCAAACTGCTTAAAGGGTTAACCATAAAGATGATCTAGGGCACTGAGCAGAGTACTATGAATTCCTTGATGAAATGTATTAAAATATGCTTATTATTTGTACTGAGATTAGATATTGAAAGAATAAAATTTGTAATGTGTTGCAATGATCAGCTAGCTTCTCTCCTTTGTCAGAGTATTTATTGTTTTATTATCATGGTACTATCTTCGTCAATATATTACTGCAGTAATTCTCAAACTCTTTCAACTCATGACATCTTTTTTGAACTATGTCTTCCCATGGAACTGTAGCCTTTGTAAAAGCTTTAATAATTATTAGACAAAAATATGAAATTATACAGTGCCCCTATGAAGACGCCGCAGTGTGCACTTTGGAAACCATTTTGGTACTGTGTTCTTTAATGTGAGAAAGTTCATTGTAAGGGGACAAATCTCAAAATCAGAAACAAAAACTCACATCCTAGATAGTTTTGTCTATTATACAGGCACAAAGTTTAAGCTGTGGAAGGGGTCTGTTTTTTTATTGTTGGGACATGACCGAGGTATAAATTATTATTTTTTTAAATTGTAGCGGATATTAAACCCTTATGGAAGATAGTTCTGGCACATTCTACATCACAGTCTGTGTGTTTATGTTTAATATTCTTCATAGATTCTTTTGATTTTCGTTATGTTTATTCATTTGTTTGTTCTTCATTTTAAAAAATTATACTGAAATACTTTTATTAACTTTTGCTTGTATTTTATTTTAAATATTTGTCTATGTAAAGAACCGCTACTCCAGCTAGTTTATTCATAAAGTTTTAATATGTATCCCTTTATAGTGGCAAACTATTAATTGTATTGTGTAAATATTTTAATCACATATTTATTTATGCATAATGTATAATCTTTCTTTGTAAGTATAAAATAAATAGGATTATATATATATATGCTTTTTATTATATCTTTACTCCTATTTTTGTTTTATGTATATTTTTGTCACATCATTAGTTATTCTTTTCTTGTCCTGCAAATAAAAATAAAACAATGTTCTGATCTGATAGAATATTTTCTTCTTTTCTTTAGATCCCAGCATACACCTCTTAGCATGGTTAAAAGAACCATTGAATTATTTGTGGAAAATAAGCACTTTATCAATAGAAAGCATGAGTTTTCCTTGATGGTTCTTTATGAAAATGCTACCTGGGTAGGTTTTTATTATTATTTTGATAGAAACTTGATTTGCAATAGTGTCATTATCAAATATTAGGCTTCATTGTATTCTTATTTGGTTTAGAAATCATCCTTAAATACTCAGGTACTTTCAAACATGGTCATGATCATTAACTGTGTTCTTCTCATAAATCTTATGAGTTAAAACCATTATATTTTAAAATGTAACAGAAATTGAATTATTTATTGATTTTAAGAAGAATCTAAATTATGACAGACTAAGTAATTTTTATCAGACCTAAAACTTATATTTTGAAACTATTTCTTATGAAAGATACATACTTATCATAGCATTTTCTTATGTGATGGCCTTTTTTTTTTTTTTTTTTGCTCATTTTAATCATAAGGAGAATTTAATGTTGAACAAGTTTTGAAGTTATTCAATTTGTTGGATTGCAATTATCTCGGTTACAGTACCTGATTGAATAGTTTGGATGTAAAATATGTAATGAAAAGGGATTGTAAATTTAAATTAAATTTATATTGGTAGATAATGAAAGATGTAGATTTTATTAATTAAAATATAAATGTTTGTGTTATAAAGACATGGGAGAAGGAGCTGAAGAATACTTGATGATGGAAACATATTTTTAGTCTTCAGTAATGCTAGCTCAGTTAAATTTTATCAGTTTATATATTATATTCCGAGATATTTTAATACAATTTCATTTCTTATGTGTTGAAAATTCATCAATTGTAAGACGTATTTATTCAAAATTGAAGAGATAATAAATTGTATAAAAATGGAATCTTGAAGAAATTGTTATCATTATATTTGATGAAATATAGTAGTTTTTAAATTTTGCAAAAAAAATTAATTCTTAATGTTATCTATATTGCAAAAAAAATTGTTGGAAATACTCATCTTTTGTTATTTTTATGAGTATTTAAATTAATAAGAGAAACATAGAATGGACATTTTATATAGTTCTTTTTTATTTATTTTATGTTGTTTTTCTCTAAGTTTTATTATTGTACTTTGATTGTTCTTTCTTGTTCAGATTTGTGGGGCAATTCTAGTAATCACTTACCTGTTAATATCTGTGAACTGGCTGTTTTAAATGCTTAGCATTTTGTAATCACCAAGTAACTGTGTAATAAAAAACAAAAACAAAACAAAAAAAAAAAAGGAGATGAGATCAATGTATTGTGGAACTTTTAATTCTGTATATGTCAATTTTGTTATTAGAAATTTTTATTGTATAAAAATGTCTTTGAAAATTATTATATATATTGTTCAAAACTTTTTTTAAGCAAGTACATCAAATTTAAGTTTCTAAGTAACACATGGATCAATAAGTTCCGAGACTAACTCAGAGATGGCGCTCGTAGTAAACCAGTAACCAGGTCTTTCTAGAGTACTAACCTTTGCTTGAAACGTGTCAAAATTTTAAGTCGATCAGACCAGAAACAGCTGAGTTATCGAGGTTGGAGTAAAGTCGTTTTGTAGTTTGTTTAAAAAATGGAAAAAACCGAGTTTCGAGTTCTGATAAAACATTGTTTTTTAATGGGTAAAAACACCGTGCAAGCAAAACAATGGATTGAAAAATGTTACCCGGACTCTTGTCCATCAAAAGCAACGATTTGTCGGTGGTTTGCCGAGTTTAAACGTGGTCGTACCGACACAAATGACGCGGAACGCTCGGGTAGACCTGTGGAAGCCGTTACACCAGAAAATGTGAGTGAAGTGACAAAAATTATAATGAAAGATCGTAAAGTGAAGCTCCGTGAGATTGCTGAGATGACACAGATATCATATGGAAGTGTATTTACTATCCTTCATGAAAAATTGAGCATGAAAAAGGTTTTCTCCGAGTGGGTGCCGCAATTGCTTTCGATGGAACAAAAACAGCAACGAGTCAATGATTCAGAAAGCTGTTTATCGCTATTTACTCGCAACAAAAAAGATTTCTTGCGTCGTTACGTGACCATGGACGAAACATGGATACATCACTACACTCCAGAGTCGAAGCGGCAGTCATCTGAGTGGCGCACAGCTGGCGAAAGCCGTCCGAAAACGCAGCAGTCAGCTGGCAAAGTCATGGCGTCAGTTTTTTGGGATACGCATGGCGTGATTTTCATTAACTACCTCGAAAAAGGTAAATCGATCAACAGTGATTATTATATTGACTTGCTGGTGCGTTTGAAGGAGGAAATCGCAAAAAAATGACCGCACAGTCTCGGGACTTATTGATTCATGTGTTTATGTTACAATAAAAATGAGTTCATTCAACTAACAGTAAGTTCTTGGAATTCAATTGCAGTACTTGAAAAAAAATCTCATTTTACAAATGATTTTGTTTGAACAAGGTCTTATTTCTTGTGTTGACATAAAAGATTCTTAAAAATTAAACTTTCAAAACATTCACTGAATCACACAATCATTGCCAAAATTTCTGTCAATCACTGAACTGTTTTTTCTCCTGTCCCATATCCATCTAGTCTTTTTATTCGTCCTAATTATGATGCTCAGTCACAGAATCATCTTCATCCACCAGTTGCTTCAGCAGCAAAATGTGATAAAGAGCTTTAGCTATTTCATTGAATTCCTACTTCTTCCTTTAAAAGAGACTCATTCGTCGCTTCAGGAGGAGGATGCTACCTAAAATAGAATTTTAAAAAAAACCACAAAAACAATACAAGTGTATTATAGGCAATGTAGGCAAGAGCTCTGAACAACTTGCACAACTTTCTTCAGTGAAAAATAATAATTTCCAGTAATAGAATGCATTTAAACAAAGTATTCAAATTCAATGTACAATCCAGAATATATATATATAAAAACAAGCAAATAATATATAAAACTTTAAAAAAAACAATACAAATAGGAATGGTAATAAAAAAAATGAATACAAACATTTAGAAGTTAATACAGGGTTTGACTTGCAAGCTCTGAATTTAGACAAAGTCCGTTACTAATCTGATTTGGCATCTGCATTACTATTTGGAGTACCTTTCCTATATGATAGGTGATTAGATTATATCTTTGTGCTGCCTGTGTCCTCCTTAATAATTTTGCTTCATGAGGGACACTATTTGTTAAAGAGTTATTGACTGAAACAACCTGGATCTGAGTTCCAAATACCCAAGAACCGAACCTTTTCATCACATCCAGTACACAGAATACTACCATCTCATTGATTGACTACTTAATTTATACCAGTGTTGGTTTCTTTCTAAAAAAAATTATTGGCATCTGCTTTTCCCTTTTTGTTCTAATGCTTTCTTATATTCATCATTCATTTCTTCTAAACACTTTATCTGAGCTGTATTTAAAGCAATTTAAAACACTATTGCATCCCTGAGATAAAAGTCAAATAACTTTCTATAATTATCTTTTTCTTTGGTAAGAAATAAAATTCTCCATTGGAGACATTTCATAACATAATATTTCTTGACTTTGTATGTTTATTTGAAGTCCTAGAATATTAAGCTTAATGCTTTGAAATCCAAGTGCTGTTGAAAGTGTTTTGCAGATTTCTATTCGCCTTTGGCATATATCTTTTCCATTTGGAAAAACAGTTGACTTCACTTGTCTTCCCATTTCTTCTTGTGAGCTACTTGATTAGAAGACGATTTGTGGTTTAAATGCTTTCACATCCATCTAGCTTCTCTGCCACTCCAAAGTAGGTGTTAATTTTGCCCATTCATCCCAGAAGTATTCCATGACTTCTAAAGGAACTTGCTTCTCCACTTGATCCATGTTGATCAAATTTTTCAATTTCTGAAAAGTGCTCTCTTCATATCCATCAATCTACTCTGAAAGTAATTAGCTATTTCGAAAACAAATTCCCTCCCTGTTTTCTCAGGATATTTCTGGTGCTGAAAAAAAAATTTCCTGAATTTCTCTGAACTTTTATTTCAATCTTTTCAATAATTATCTGTAGTTATATGCATTCTCCCTTCATTATATGCAAAATTGTCAAAATTCTCTTCTGATTCCCAAGGGATTGATTGTACTACATCTGGAGATATAGTATTATGAGTAATCCAGAAACCCAATCCTTAACATCAACATTAACCCTCTTCACTTGTTATTTGAAAAAAGTTAGAGTAATTTATCATCATTCTTTGGATCAAACTTTGGTATCATTTTAGTCAACTTATGATGTGGAGTACAATGTTTGTTAGGTTTCTCATTTACAAAACTGTTCAGAGACACTCAACCCATTTGTTCTATTCTTAATTTTTCTTGCTGAAATTGTATGTTTTTCTTGTTCAAGCCTGACACTAAATATCATTTCCAATAAAACTTTGGCAATGTCCTCATTGTCAAAGTGCACTCTGTTTTAAGTTGGCCAAATTGATTACCTAGAGATTGGGACCCAGATCCTCCCCAATTCCAGAGACCGCAAATCTTCCTTTCGACTTTGACTACTCATAAAAAATGCTGTGTCCCCTCTTAAATTTACTAATCAAATTGACTAACTCCCCCTTCCTTTTTTTTTTAAAAAATAAAGTAATATTTTTAGAGATGACTATTTGTTTCTTAATTTCACACAAAATGAAATTTAGCATATAGCCTTGGCACACAACTTTGCTTCAATTATCAATATTAAAAGTAATGATACTTATGTACACATCAAGAATTTACAAGAAATTTATTTAGTCCATCAAAACATCATATTAGTATCATATATCTAATATTCATTCAGTTAATAAGGAACCATATATATATTATATATATATATATATCATAAATTTATCAAAAGCATACTTTCATTTTCAACCTAAATACAATATTTAGCAGTGTTCATTATAAATTCAGCATTTATTATTGTTTTCAATAAAAATGATAAACAACCTGAATTGTTTATTCAAAATTTGTACAAATAATATCTTTATTAAATATACTTGTCAATCAAAGAAATAAATAATTCTATGAAAAATTTAGATTATCAAACAATTTCATTTCTTATTGTTGCAACAAAATTGCGCAATGGCACATTCTTTATTATTTATTTTATAAAGCATTCAAAAACAATTTTTTGAAAAAAGGAACTTTATTTTAAAGAATAATGTTACTTGCTATATATATATATGTTACAGTTCCCTTTTTCAAAGCATTCGAATTCACACAATATATTGAAATCCTAAATATGCACTAAAATAAAAATTATATTTATTTATCCTCCTTCATGTGACCTTCAGATTTCCAAGAATAAGTTTTACTCTAATTAGATGCACAATTTCACATAATATCCAATAGCTCATGTAAATATGCTTTGCTTTTGATTTAAAACTTGCCTCAAATATTGATTAAATAATCTAGCTGAACTTTATAAGTATATGCTTCCAGTTCTATAATTTCATGATATTGGCATACCAAAAAAAATTTCAACTTTCACTCTACATAATTAATT
The DNA here is from genome assembly GCA_019974015.1 of Nephila pilipes. Lineage (NCBI taxonomy): Eukaryota > Metazoa > Arthropoda > Arachnida > Araneae > Nephilidae > Nephila > Nephila pilipes. Next base: position 661 of record BMAW01122821.1, on the reverse strand, counting down.
TGTACAGATGTACAAATTAGTGATTAGCATCTCTCCAATCACACATACAATGAATAAAAATTATAGGGAAATATAAGAGTGTATTTATCATGTTTTAAATAGATTTTACCTTTACAATATTTTGCCTGATCATCACTTTCCTAATCCTATTGACTGTGCTGATAAAAAAGAGTTCATAAAAGTAACTATTTAGTTCCAATTAACTGTTAAGTTCTTTGAATTCAGTCGTAAGATTTGAAAAAAATATTTTTCACTGTACAAATGATTTTCTTTTAATAAGGTTTTATTTATTGTAATGATGTAGAATATTCTTAAAGAATTAAAGTTTCAAAACATTCACTGAATAATACAATCTGATTGCCAAAACTTCTGTGTTGATTGTTGAACTATTCTTTCTCCCCTTTTGTCTCCATCTTGTCTTTTTATTCATCGCAAATTACTGAACCTCAATCATAATCCTCTTTACCCAGCACAATAGTTAATGAGCTTTAGCTGCTTCATCGATTCCTACCATTACAATATGATCTTAAAACATCAAGAAATCCATTAACCACAATAATAACTGCTACTCTTGAGTAAAGGAACTTTTCTGCCAAAAAAATCAACATCTACATGCAGAAACAATATAATTAATGTAATTATTTAACAAAATCTACACAAA
>BMAW01122819.1:22753-45820 GCA_019974015.1 Nephila pilipes | reverse complement strand
ATAAATTAATTAATAAACATTATGTGTTATTAATATATTAATAAATTGATTAATAAACATTATGCGTGTTATTACTCGTTTATTTATTTACAAATTGTGTATATTATATGTAATTTAACTGTTTTTAGGGTTAGTTTCATATCGCTAGAACGCATTAATATATATTACATTATTTTTAATTGGGAAAAATTGCTTTGAGATACGGTTTTTTTTGCCATACGACGATGTTCACAAAACGAATTAAATTCGATTCTCAAGGTACCACTGTATATAAATTTTAAAAATAAATAAAGAAACATAAGATAAAATTAAATATAGTTTCCTAAAATTTCAATGTAATCTTACATGTTTTTTTATTATAGAAATGAGAAAGAAAAAAAAAAAAGAAATATATATATTTGCAAAATCCTGGGGAAAAGAAAAATTTTTACCTCAAGACAATTAAGAAAGAAAACAAATACATGAAATTATACATGAAAAAAAATGGTAAGAACGTAATCTTCGAAACACGAATAAATCCACACCAGGCATCAGGATTAATGAAGATTGTGGCGACTGCGGGTCACCAACAGCAGCAGCTCTACCATTGTGAGAACTATCCGGCTATTCTGGCGACGCAAGCATATGCAAACGAAGTGAAGCAGTATTGAATTGTAGTCCTACTATCGCTATTTAAGGTAGTAAAGCAATCAGAAGGGAATGTGAGAGGAACCGCATTCTAGGTTCACTGTGCTCTTTTCTGTCTGTCCACCCTTAATTGTTCTTTTAAATGATTTTATGTTTAAAGTATCATTATTGTTGATATGAGTCTTCAATGCTTCCTAGTGTAATATTTCATAACATTTCAATTTGGATTCAGAATGATTGAGGAACTCACCATTTTGACAGAAAACATTTTGGAGTTACTAAAAGATCAACGATTTAAATAAACCATAAAAGAAAATGTTACATAAAAATTTTTAGATTCTGAATCTGGTTTATGACATATTAGATGGTTTAACATTTTATACAGGCCCCCGACATTTTATTCAGGGAAATATAATGTTAACGCATGGATATTCTATAAAGCTCAAAAAATAACAAAACCACATAAAAATATAACATACCAGAAAAGAAAAGCATACAGTTTAATACAATACATCAACATTAACTAATGAAAACATAGAAGATATAATCCAAAAATTAATCAACCAGATCAATAAAAGAATTAAAAGAACTTACATGAGCAAATGTCTTTCAACAATAAACTAAACATATATTAACAAAATACCATTACTTCCATGTCTTTTTAAAACAGGAAATGCAGCAATGTCCATTATTACAGAAAAAATGGGAAAAAAAAAGAAAATTTAAAATTTAAAAAAAGAAAAATATATATATTTAAAACAGCATTATTAAAAAATATATTTTAACAAAATATAAACCAAAACAAATAAATAATTATAATTATATATTTTAATCAACTCTTAATTATATTCAAAGAAAATTCTGTTTCCAAACATATTTTCTTAAAATTATCCAAGTTATTATAAATATACTGTGTCTTATGTAGATGTCTAATATTATACAATACTAGCTGATATCAGCCCGCTTCGCTGGGAAGACAATAATATTATAATTTGGAACCTATACGTAAAATATCAAGAAATTTTCAATTTTTATTCGATAGTGATAATCTAAATTTAAAATTTAAAGAAATTGATTATCTGTAATAATGGTTATCCACCACTTTCAAATATATGAGAAAAATAAAAAATAAAAAAATAGTAAAAAGTCACCCCATATATATATATATATATATATATAGAATTAAGAAATTTAAAATTAAAATTCTTAATTCTAACGAAATAATACTAATAAAATAATTAACCTTTCTTGCTTAGTAATGCTTTGGTATGGCTTGTAAAAACTTGAGTGTGAAAATCATATTGTATATATTTTTACAAACAATCATGTATATATATATATACATATAATGGAAAAAATGCAGCTTGCAACGTGTGCGACAATTACAGATATAGAATGAAAAACAACTAAAAATGAAAACTTATATAAAACTAAATCTAAAATAACTTAAATTTAGAAGAAATGTTTCGCTTAGAAGTCGAAGCCCATGAAAGCTAAATTTCAAATCATGCAAATGCTTGAAATTTATGAAATAAGTCACATGTATAATTTGTCATAAGCAATTGAATCACATAAATTTGAAATTATTGAGACCTCAGTTATCACAACAGAACCAGTAATTAAATCAATTGGAGTGTGAAAACCATTTCATAAGATTTTTCTTTTCTTCTCCTTCCATAAGCTTTTTATAATAATACTGTTAAATATTATGCTTGTTATACTCTGTTCTTCAATAGAAATGTTTAATGGATTATAAGCAGGACAATAAAGAAATTTTTACTTATATTTGAAAAAGAGTAAAAGATAAGAGTTTAAAACATACAACATTAAAGATTCAATGATGCAAAAGAAAAATAAATCTAAAAATATTAAAAAATAGGAAGAAGAAAAATGAATGAAACAAATTATTAAAATGAAAAGGCAATATAGTATAAATTATAAGCAAATATTTGTGAATTAAATAAGATTTTAAAAATAATTATATACTTAAAAGCAATAATTCCTTTTTATACTTTATTCTTAGATTAAATTTTAAATAATTAAGATTTCCTAAAGATTTCCCACATAATGATAACATAACTGGCAGTATTAATTTTTACATATATTTTTACATTAAAAGTAAAGTGAACTTCTTAATATATACACGCATAAGTATAAAATAAAAGATTATAACAGAAGAATGTAATAGAATAGACTTGTGTACTTTCAGTTTTACGATTGATTTTTTTAATTAGATTAATTTTTATAATGAAATATTGGAAAAAAAACTATTCCCATTAGAAATGTAAAATATAGAAAAAAAGATTACATATATAACCAAATATATGTTTGTTTAATTTTATCTTAATAACACTATATATATGAAGAAGAAAATAAAATGGTATTCTACAGAAAATATGGATTTTATTAATAAAGAGCACTAATATGTTATTACTTGAGATTTGAACATATTAAAGAAACATTTCTTGCATGGTATAATCAATATGTGTACAATGTTCAGGAGTATGATATTTGATAGTAAATATTTGTTTAAGAGAAGAATTTTGATGAGGTAAATAATTTTAGTAATCAATTTGCCATTAAATATAATTTTTCCTCTTGTGGAATTCAGTGCTTATAAATTTTTCAATCATAAAGATATTTATAATATTAATTTTAAGATTAACTTTCATATTGAAAGGCATTATGTTATAAAATATTATAGATTTATTAAAAAAAACATCTTCAACATCAGATATTTTTGTACAAACTCCAAGTAATCATTCAATTATTTGTAAATATTCTTATAATTTAATCATTAATGAATATCTAAGAATGAATCATTGTTATTTATAAAAGTATGTAAGTGAACTGGAAATTAACAATATAATTGCTGCTCTATATAAAATAATATAATTAAAAATTAATATTATTATATATCTTTAGATCTTTGTAACTACAAAATTTATAAAAGACTTCATTAAATTGAGAATAATCTGTTACAATAATTATATTCCAAAAGAAGATAAATTATTGCAAAAATAAACAGAAAAATTGTGCTATTAATAAATTTAATAAATCTAAGATCATTAAAGTAGTTTAGTTTTGATTAAGGTAATGAAAGACAAATATATATTTGCTATTCATAAATATGATTTTGAAGACCTTAATTCGATATTATTTCGATAGACATACATGATCTTGTTAAGTTACTTTTATTTAATTCTAAGCATTACAATATGAATGAAATTACTTCATATGACAGATTATGATATTTTATTACTATTTACATAAAAGAAATTGCATATTAAATATAAATATATATATTGAAACAAAATATAGGCATTACAAAAGACCAGTGAGTAATAATTTAAAGAATATCCACTTACATTATAATGATCGTAATTGCATTGATAGAAATGAGGCTATAAGATAGGGATATTTTTATGATAAATAAAGTTACATTGAAACGTTTTCAGATAAAACCAACTTATCTTTAAATCCTGCATATTTAATTCTAGTTCAAAGTAATAATAGTACGTACGTAAAGACTATTTAGACATATTAGTACTATTGAAAATTATGGAAAATACAAAGTGTGTTCGCAATATGTTAAATAAGATAAAAACAGTTTCTAATTTCCTATAAATATTTATTATCTTAGAAGTATTATAATTAGATAGCGCATTAGAAATAATAATGTAGTTAATTCAACTATACTAAAAATAGCAATTATTAAACGTTTATCTTAATATGTATAAAATTAAATTATCCAATTAATTCTATTTATAAGCATTTAAGAATAATTAAAATAATTTTTTTTTTAAAAAATTGCATTTTTATAAATATATATGACTCTCTCTTTACACACACACACTACACATATGTATATATGAATATGTAAAATATATGTTTATTGTATTACATTTAGATATTTTTATGTATACTTCTTCTTAGTTTAAACCGTATAAATATAAAGTCGGAAACAAACATGAAGATCTTATTCAGAGTTCTTTTACATGAAAATTGTCATCAATAATTAAGCATCTCATATATTTAAACATATTGAATAATAAAAACATAAATGTAATTAATTTTAGATTACGGATAGCATACATATATAAGTAATATTAGATTATTTATCTTACATTTATCATCGATATAAATTTTCCTCAAACCAAGTTGTTGTAAGATGCATGAACAGCTGCAAGCCAATTCATTCAGGCTAACCTAACCTCCCGGGCATTTCTCCACCTGGTCATCTTAATGAATTACTCTGTTCTATTACCATATGACTTCATTTACACCTTGATCTTCCTTTCTATCTCTTTCCATCCAAAACCCATGTCATCGCAATTCTTGGGTTTTCATTTTATTGCATTCTATGTATAATCCAAATCCAGAGACTTTTTTGTTTAATTTGGGAGGTTATAAGTTAGGTACCTGGTTTATTGCAAAATTTGAAATTTGATATTTTTTATCTACCCAGAATATTATAAGAATATTTTTTGTGATATATAGTTTGAAGGTATTTAATTTATTTTCTGGTATTTAATTTATTTTCTGATGATTGAGTGAGTTTCTTAACCTCAATTCCATAAAGAAGGTTCGTTTACATAGTTTCATTGTGTAAACGTAATTTGTGCTTAATGTCTACATATGAGGTTTTCTATACATCCTGCATTGTTCTGAATAATGTTCGGACTTTCTAATTTGGTTCTGATATTCAATTGATAAAAATTAGTAACTAAGAAAGCCTTTAATTTTTAAAATAAAATGAGAAAAATAGGAAATTGAATGTAAAAGCCAAATAATATCTCGTCGAATTTCAATTAAGTCAGTTCATGAGTTTGGCTGCACCAGTCTAGAGGTTATGGTCGCGGACACATGGTCAATCTTCCATCAAGTCGTAGTTTCGAAGTCTTGATTTCACTAAAATCCTACCATTTAGACGGAACAGATGCACATTAAATATGTCGACGCCTAAATTACTCCCATTGGTGGGGTGCGGAAATTGGAATAGGGAGGAACTAGCGCAGTCTCGTCCTCGTCACTTAACTGAGGTTCGAAATTACGAATTATCTAACCAATAGCCCTCGTGTAGTTTCTATTGCGACTTTGATAAAACCATTCAATCAATTTTTTCATGAAAAAGATATTTATGTCGAATATATCACTAATTAGGAAATTTTTAATTTTTTGCTAAGCATTTAAGTTGATTAGGAGACATATCTTATTTCGGAACAAACAAAATGGCAGGCGATACATTTTAATACTTAATTTAGTGGTAGTGTTATATATTTCATTTTTGTGTGTGTATTTCATTATTTTATTTACCATATTTCCTCATAAGATAAACTAAATATTTAAAATAGAAAATATGGTTTATCAATGTTTCGAACTCCTTGCAGAACTGATTTTTTTTTCATTTTCATAGCAATTTATTTAATTATGAACATTAAAAACTTTTTCTTCGAGCACGGTAACTTAAGAGGGAAAAGTCTATATTTAATAGTTTAATAAAATACAATAAGACATTTAAAGCACATATGAAGTATTTTTATCGTTATTTTATAACATTCATATCGTAGAGTGATATAAACATTTTATATTGATTTCTGTAGAAATATTCAAAGAATAAACACTTGATTCAAAAATTACAATTTCCTGCTTATTCACTTCAATTAATATAAAATTAAAGTGCTAATTTTATGATATTGATCTCTTATTTGTATTATTCTTTTATTTATTCTCAAATGATTTATTAATAGTTTTCCTAGTATAAACCCTTTGTGTGTTTTTCTCTGCATGTTGAAAATAAAATTTGGTTCATAAATTGGAATATTTGACGCGTATTGAAACATTTTATTTCGAAGTACACATAAGAAAGTTCAAAGTGAATTTGAAAAGAAAACATTTATTTTCTTTTAAAATAAAATATAATGTCTAAAGTAAACAGTTTTCCTTTCAAATGAAAGAATAACTATGTAGCAAGTTACAATATAACATATTTCAATGTTAAATTTACCACTATAGTAGTTATGTTTAAAGCATGAGTCTTTTGAATACATTATCAAACCTCTGTCACATTGATATAGTTTATACATAAAATTTAAAATTGCCTCTTTATATAATTTATTAAGTGTGTTTAGTCAGTTCTGGCAAAAAATTAAAATAAAGGCTTTATAATTTTTATTTATACATTTTTGTGTACTTATTATATATTTCTCCTTTTTATTTATATAATTTTATTTATAAATTGATATATTTCTTGTCAAATGTTATAGTTAATTTCCAAAACTTATATGAAATACTAATATTCAGAGGAATCTTAAGGATGTAATCAATATTCAAGTATTGAAAAATGCATATAAATTTATGTGCAGTAAAACTACACATTTTAAAGATCATTATACTTAATTTTTGGAAAGAGTTTACATCACTACTTTTGAGATGAGTGCACCATTTTTCTTAAGCATTATAAGACTAGAAGTTTCTTAGATAAATGTTAATTTTACGAATTATAATTTTAAATTATTGCGGCATAAGCATAAATAATATATTTTACGTATATGTAAGACTTTATAACTACACCAAAAAATTTATAGATTCGCAAAGTAAATAGAAAAAAAATGCAATAATTAATATTTTTTAAAAGTTTTTAAAATTGAAATTCTTCTCTTTATATTTAATAAGAAAATATAGTAAATTTTTCATTGAATTAAATTCCTCTAATCGAATGAACCTGAAAACAATTTACTTTAATCTAAGAATAAAGTAAATAGAAAAGGAGTAAATAGAATTAAAGACTAATAAGAAGAATCTCTTGTCTTTTATTTTTTTTTTAATTTTATATGTAAAGGTATCTCTTTAAAAATAAACAAATGTTTATTTTCCTTGAATCGTCCTAGTAAAACCTTTACACACAGAAAACGTATAGACAACACAACAGTAACGGTCATATAAACCAAATTATCTTTCAATGCATCAAATTATTCCATACCAATAAGCCGCTGGAAAAATACCCAGATCAGCCTAATGGTTTGCGCATGCAATTTTTTTCAGCCTATCGATCAGGAAAAAGAAATTAGGTAGGCTAATGAGACAACCTTCTTCACTGAAATAATTTTTGAAACCATTTCTGTTGCAGGAAACATATAAATATAAAGAAAAAAAAAGAAGACGAGAAGGAAGAGATAACATGTTTCATGGCAGTTCTTCGACGACGAAAACTGTAGTGCAAATTTGCTGAAAGACATTTTAGTAAGAGAGTTGATGCTTAAACTTATTTTTAAGCGATCGATCTTCTTTGATGAAATACATCAGGTACTCGAGGTGGTTTGTAAGCAGAGAAAGAGGGTTGTTATATCATCATCGGATGCATAACTTGAGTTTTATTATTTTTTTTGTGTTTTGATATATATAAAAAAGGGAAATGAGACATAACAAACAAATATAAATTTGGAGCCTAGTAAACATTTTATTTGGAAAGTACAAAACATAATCTTTTTGGCATGACCTTGAATTTATTTATATTTGATTACATTTATTAATGTGCTTTAATATGCTTTTATAATATATTATTCGAGATGATAAGAAAGTGACTTTGTAAAAATAATTTTGCACTATTTTTGTATGCAGATATAGCAATTGACTATAACTGTAGAAATATTAGATTTATTTAAACATTTATATGTGGAAATTTGATTCTATATATATATATATATATATATATATATATATATATATATATATATGGGTGGGTGGGTGTGTACATGTAAAAAATTTCAAATGATATCTATTTAAAAATTATATTAATTTATTGAAGCATTATTCAAGATTTTAATCTTTCTTTCTTTATAGTAACCGAAGTAGCTCAAAGAATATACTAAAATAATTGATTAACAGAAACAAATGTAGTGTGTTGTATAACAAGCATCGCAAAATTATAAAGTAATAAAAGTAATAAAATTAACAAAGTAATAAAATTAACGTTTATCTAGGCTTAGAATTAAGAATACTCTCTATGCTTCAAATTCAATGAGAGAAGATAACGTGATATAGAGTAACAAAAATTGAAAGTATTTAAGTTAAAGACACATTGCATACAGTAACTGTATTGTGAATATATTTATATAATAATAAAAAGAAAGGTATATTTAAAAGACAACAAAATATAAGCGTAACATATAAATGAACATAATTCCTGTACAATACACTGTGGATGTTTTATATAGATAGTAATATTTGGACGAATTTTAAACTCTAATTCAAAATTCAAAACGTATCTCTTCAGGCTCAATACTTTTTCTAATGTCATTCGAAAGCTTAGAAGCCTAAATTGAAGCTATTACAAAAAACAAATTTACTTTTTTCCTGAAATCCTCTTAGTAAGAGACCCTACTAGATCTATTGAAAATAATATAATCAATATCGGATCAGAAAATGTATATCTATATTTTCATTATATAGTATGTCAAAAAAAGTAAATTATTTTACTAAATTTTTTTCATATATTTCATATTCAGTTTTGAAATAGGAAGGTAATATTTACAAAAGATATTTCACTTTAAACTGTATACACTCGTGCAAATACACACACACTTACACACAGAACACAGATATATATATATATATATATATATATATATATATATATATATGTATATAATTGTGCATCACTTTGTCTGTCTTTCTTATTTTATGTAGTTAATAATTACGTAATATTGGTTTGCTTATATAAGTTAGTTAAAATATTTATATTTCTTTTTCTGTCTATATCTCTTAGAGTGTTATATTTTCATTGGATATTAAATTTTACGTTTTTACCTTTCTTTAATTAAGCTATCTTTATGTATAAAGTTGTGATCATTAATACGTGTATAAATAATACCCGTTTCATAATGAAATATATAAAATTTGATTTTTGTTCTAATTAGTCACATTATTATCTGCATTTTATTCATTATTTTGTGCGCTGTGAGAAATTTATTCCTTTCAAAATGTTTACTTAACCATTTCAACATTTAAAGGAAAGAAATAAAGTGTAAGTAATTTTTTTTTTTTTTTATAATTATTATATTTTACAAAACAATATTTGAAAAATAATTATAATAGCCTATGATGGTTAGTTGGCAAAGTAATTAGCGAATTTATATATATTCGGATTAGATAACTTCAAATTCCTTAACTAATTTGATTAATAACTTTTTCCGAGCTTTATCTATGTTAAAATGTTTTAAGTCATTTCAATTTTTGTGAATATTATTGTATAAATTACAGTTGTTCCAAAAGCAAGAAATAAATTGGCATTCACTATAGATTTAAAATTAATTATTTCTAGTTAATAACTGTGAAACAGAGAAAGCTCAGGTAATTATTATTTTGTACTTTTGAACTGATTACTTATGTATAAGTATTTTATTCTCAATTGAATTTATATAAATTGCAGTTCTTGATTTCATTGACTGTATTTAATGCTCACGAGACACTTTAATATTTAAATATTTAACGCATCTTTTGTTTGAGTGAACGTTTCTAAAATATCGAAGTTTCATAAAGTAAGAACTTTCATTTTGACGTAAGATGCTTTTCTACAGAATAACCAACACTATTTAGCCAATAAAGGGGATATAGTTTAAATTAATTATAAAATGTCGTACATAACCACTTTTTAAAATTTTATCGTAAAATATTCGGTATTTTCATCCATGCTATCACCAGTAAATAACTTAATTTTTAGAACTATATCAGAAAAATATCTCCTAAACTTTTTCAATCAATTGAAAGAAAAAATGTATAAAAATTAGGTGTTTTATTTGCGTATGGATTGATATATTATTTTAAATCATATATAATCAGAAATTGTATGGCTTAAAATGAACAAAAATATTCAGATATGTAAGACAGTTGTGAGGAAAGCATGTTTTCATTTAAAAAGTTTCGAACTATATATTTATCTCTTTTTAATTTATCTTCTTTCTCTAAATATTTCAGAGACAAATAAATTTTCTATTGATTTAGCATTATTAGGCAGTAAAAAGATTTTCGTAATTGATCATGTATTTTAATAAATCGAATTTAAATGAGCTCCATTTTATATAATACATTGCAAAGAAAGAAGTCTCTTTAATAGCGAAATCAGTTATTCTTAATGCAATGCTTAGAAGACATTTTGTTAATTTTTTTTTAAACAAATATATAAATAAATATGAAATTTGTCTTATAATAAACATCATATCCTTAATTAATTTAGATTTGGTATTCCTAAAAGATATTTTTAAAAGAAAAACTATCTGTTTTAAAAATGATTGAAAATTCAAATAAATTTCTTTCTTTTAATCAAAATAAAACAATTCATCTTTCTATTCCCATAATTTAATTTTAAAATATTTTTTTCATGATAAAATTTTATTAGTAGTTTTTTTTATTAAACATACAATTAGTTTGCTTTAGTTTCTATATTTCTTTTTATACATTTGGTTTATCTTGAAAATGAAATGCAATTATTTTTCTCTACTTTTAAAATTGAAATTCTAATTATTTGTATAAATGAAACCGAATATATACTTAAACTGCTTATAGATGACTAGCTGGTATACCCATTTTTCGCACTGGTGAATTGAAAAATATAACAGTTCTGATGGAAGGACAAATCTTTTTAATCATTGCCAATGTTTAAATTACATTTAGAGTAAATTTAAGCAGACAGCGAGTTTGACTCAAAAAAAGTTTCTTTAGTAAATAAAATTACTGAAATGAAAGTTATAAATTTAAACGCTATAGGCTACAATACCTGGAGTTCTTTAATTAAAGAAGGGTTATTTTTAAAGTTTTCATAACTTAAAAAAATAATCTCTTGAGAAAGTAAAATTGGGGTTTGTAAAATAAGAGGTTTTTTTTTTTTTTTTTTTTTAATGAAGATATAATTAATGATAAAATGTTAAACTAACAGAAAATAAATTTGTTAACAGTGAACATTATGTTTAGTAAATTTGTAGTAGGAAGTTAAAAAATATCTAACGGACCAGTTCTTAATCATATCATGTTTTTAATGAGTGAAAGTACTTAAAAATGCATAATTTATTTATATCAATAGCAATCAAAATATACGAAACATAATTAAATATATATAAATTTGAAATAAGAAATGAAAATATGAATAAATATAATGATTTCCAAGATATATTATGAAAAATAATAAATAATTTCTATCACACATAGCCCATGATATAATATGCGCCATAACTAAGTTTAACGGATCGTAAATCTTAAGCAACAGCGAAAGAAGAAGGTAGATACAAAAAAAAAGATATTCTCTTATTAGTTGTGCAGTTAAAAATATAAAAAAAATATCACAAATTAAATATTTCCCCCTTACTTTTATTAAAAGGGAGCAATATGTTAATTCCCTTTACTGTTTGATTAACATTTCATTTGGATCAGTAGATTTCTGGGTGAAACTTTTTTTTTTTTTTTTTTTTTTTTTTTTTTTTAATTTGTAAATTCACTGTTTCCAGCTCTACTGTTAAGAAATTTGCTAAAAATTGCTATTTAATTTAAGACCCGATGGTAGAGTAATCATAATTTTTCAACATTTAAGAAAATATATGGATGGAAGTTTTTCAGAAATAAAAATAAGCAATTTAAAAAATTACGTTTATGCGAAAATTGCTTACGTTAAAGGAAAAATTTTTACGTGTTCAATATTGCTGCCATCTGCTGGTAGGAAAAAAAGTACTGAAAATTTATTTTTCGATAAAAATAAATTCTCCAAGAATTTCTTTTACTTTTTTTTGGCGAGAAAATGTTTATGTCGCGTTTCATACATTCTCTAAAATTTCTACGCGAAGTGATGAACTATGCTTATTTACAACGGACCGGAAAACAAATATTCCAAATTATACATAAATGACATTAAATTCATGTACATAAATGATACAGATGCTAGATTTATATTTTAAAAACTGTGCTTTTTACAGCTTCTGATCTCCTTTTAAAATATACATTAAAATGATTTAATTTTATTCAGCCAGAGAAAAAAAAACTTTCTTTTCTATAATAGCTTATTAAAAATGAGCAACGAATTATATCTTTTAAAAGAATTTTAAGACAGCATAACACTTTTGAGTGTTTTTAATTTTTTTACAAGGGAGAGAAATAATTAAGATTTTTTTTATTATATAAGATAATCTAGAGACTTAATATTTTTTTACTTTTATTATCATAATATATATAACGTTTTTGGAAAATGTTTCGGTTTTAGTAATTTATGTAGCATTATGATATTTCTTGTGTTAATGTCTTAAGAATAAATTATAAGCCGTTAAACCAGCATACTGAAGATCAGTTACTGGAACTCAGCCCAAATTAAATGTTTCTATAAATGGAGTGGAAAAAGATTTAAAATTGCATTGACTTCTGCGCTAGTGCCTTAATTTCTACTTCAAAAACTTCCATTATTTTAATAATCACTTATAAATACCTGTTTGTACATTAGAACTTTAAACTACAGTATTTCATTCAAATCATTTCTTATTGCAGCTTAGAAAATCATTTTTCAAAGGAAAAATTATATATATTATTTGTTTTGGTATTGATTAAAAATTCCCATAAAGAGTATTGACATGAATTATTTAATGTATTACTAGAATACAACTGTTTTTATTTAAATTACTAAAAAATATCGAATTTTTTATCTGTAATTTATTATCAAGCAATGTGAAAAGAAAATATTCGAAGGATATATTTGTATGCTGTATGAGAAAATATAAAAAAGATGGTTGAAAATGTTAAGTAGGAATAAAGAACATTCTGAGAGATTAAAGGATTAAATCAGATACGAAACGTTATTTAAATTATCTGGAAATATGTATATTTGTTTTATAGGAAAATTGCCATACTTCATTGAAGGTCATTACAACTGCATGAAATATGTTGGCAGTGTATATCATCATATACCACGCCCATTTTGAAAGTGATATAAAGGGAAAATATCTCACTTCCTATATAAAGAATGTTCCTTAAATTTGGTAAAGCAGCTGCCTACTGAAAAGTTAATATCAAATGAATGATTTAACTCTATTGACAACTATTGTCTTGGAACAATTAGGGACTTATAAAGGTTATTAAACACTTAATAGTTATTAAATCTTTATTTCTCAACTGAAATCACGTCTTACATCCTCATGAAGAAATTTGGGAGTCCAGTATTTTACATTGGACCATAACCCATTTTGAAAGTGATATACTTCTCTTGTTGAAATACTTCTTACTTTTTTGGGACTTCTAGTTAAAGTCGCATTCAGAAGGGCTGTGGGCAATAGACCTAGTAATTTTGAACCACGGTCAAATGACAAAGACGAACCCTGAGAAGCACTTCCTTCTACAAGCTTCCAAACCACACCAACAGGAGGACTTGGAACCTCAGCAGATTTAGCGTGCATCAACCCTGCTACAAAGCGGGTCTTCAAGGGCATCAGGCTTGAACCTACGACTAGACGAATACAACGTCAATGGCAAGCCCACTACCATCTCTTCCTAGATGATTAACGTCTTTGAAGCTGGTGATGTAGAAGCATACAAAAAAAAATGAATATCTATATCATAGCTTAAATCTTTTAAAGACCATGAGGAACTGATAAACCCAAACCCTGATTGATAATTAAAGTGTTTATTTCCCATTTAAAATAGTTTCACAGCCTCATGTAGATATTTAGGATCCCAGTATTTAATATTGAAGTACGTTCATTTTGAAAGTGATAGAATATCGAAATATTTCTCTTCCTATATAATGAACGTCTATTGAAGTTAATGAACCCGCTGCCTACTGAAAATTGGATATATTTGTAATAACTTCGAAACAATGGAGATTATAAATGTTAAATATTGGTTGAAAAGTTAAATCCTTATTTCTATTCTGAAACTGAGTCTCACAACCTCATGTGTATATTTAGCAAACCAATATTTTACCCACAATTATTATGTTAATAAATATTTCATACATTTTGTCAATTTATAAATCATACATGTATCAATTTATGAAAATACATCCTATATCATGAGGATGGAATAAAGGTATATAATATTTTCAAAAAATCAGTTCCTTTGATTACTCCTGAAAAATATTTATGGTATAAAGTTTATGAGAATCTATTGTTGTTCTGATGATAAATTTGTAACAGATGACTACTCCTATCTGACTCTTGTGCCATAGTTCAATTAAATGTAACTAACTCTAAAAGTCACCAAGTGCTCCATCGACACACAAGTATATTCGAACTTAACTATTTATTTATCAATTACTATTATATAATATTTAATGACTCGCTTTGGACTGTATGGTTAGCCAACAAATTTAAATATCACTGCAATCATTTATTCTTATCAAACTCTTCCAGAGTATGTTGTGTTCTCCCACTACCCTTCTGTAGCAGCAATAACCGGTACCGCTTGATATTATCAGCCTCTAGTTAGAACTATACTCAAAGTTGACTCCACTCTCTCTTTCCTCTAAATATCACTTTACTTATATATCATTTTATCTGAATCATTTCATTTCATTTCCACCTGCATCTAATAAACAAAATCACGTTTCATTTTTGTTGGGAGGATATTGTTATTTGATTCATCCATCTGAATTAAAGTCCCCCAAGGTTAGTGAAGAGAAAATCGCGAATAACCCAACGTTACAAGCTATATGAAATAGCTCATAGATAATAAATTTCTCTAATAAAAAGGTTCAAATATGTATGAACAAAAAAGAAGGTAAATGTTATCATATTATAAGAAATTGATATATATTTTGAATGCAATAATAATGCTTATTGAACATAAAAAGCAGCTTTTAAAAACAAATAAATTTAAAATTAGTTATATTGGAATTTTAAACATATTTATCTAATCGCTAAATTTTGAAATAAAGCCTCTATGTATAGTTTTATACGAAATAGTGTAAAAGTCCACAACTGTCATGCTTTTATCTTTGAGATGTCTGGAGACAAGGATGTCGAAAGCTGAATCGAATTTCAAACTCTTTTCTTTAGGAAAAAAAAACGCTTTTATTTTTCCAGAATCTGGTCAAAATAGGGAGAGTACTCTTTTAAAGAAATGTCACTTTCTTGAGAATAGATTTTATTGCAGAAGAGGATTTTTATATTTATACACTAAAGAATTATCTTTATCTCTCTTATTAACATAAATATGTAAATTAATCAAAGTGCTAAAAATAATTATTAATCTAAATCATAGGTACCCAAATAGTATAAAATAATAATAGAAATATTTAAAATATTTTTGATTTAGCTTAAATTAAATGGCCTTGATTTTTTTTTTCTATTTCTTCAGAAATAGAAATTTTTTGATATATGTGATATTCAAAGTAATAAAACAATTGTATTGTTAAAACACGAATCAAATATATGAAAAAATCAGTTAATTTTGAAAAAAAAAGAAAAAGAAAACTTCTACTTTTACCATTTTATTTAATCTAAAAGTGAACATTTCTCTTCATAAATTTATTCAAATTCTAGAATATCGCAATACATAAATGCAATTTCAATTTTAATGAATGCGCCTTCTCTAATGATTATTTTACTACCTTTTTTATGTAAAACATTTAAAAATACTTTAAATCATTTTCGATAATTTTTAATAATAATAAAATGCAATTAAAAATTCAAATATACATTTTATAATAAAATACACCAATTGTAAAAAGATTTAAATATTTCATTAGCATCAATTTCTTCACTTCCGCATTCAATGAAAAATCTGATTGTTATATGATTTCAGTTGTATTATACTATAGGAGCAATAAATATGAGTTTATAAATATATAAAGTGAGTCAAGTTAATATTTAGAGTTTTAAGTATCTTCGATAATTGCTAATAAACAATTATAACTAATCTACTGTAGTATTTGTTAAGAGATCGTAATTAAATGTTTCATAATATTTATAAAATTACACCCATTAGTTAGATTTTCAGCATTAATAAATAATGAATATATCATTTGCATGATATATATATATATACATACATAACACATTTATAATTTAAAGAGTTCGTACTTTATATTTGATGAAACGACGATTAGTTATTAATTCCAATCAATTACACGCATCAAATTTAAATCTCATTTTGGTTATTTTTTATCGCATTTAAAGTAATCGCTGCTCACTTGTACTATGTAGGAAATTTTAATTATTAATTTTTCCATGTAAAATAAAACAATTTTGTATCGACAATTGAGAACGATATTGATTATTTATTACCATCACCTTTATAAGCAACACGAGGACTATTGTTGACACATCTTCACTTTAAACCTCCATCAAGTTATGAAGTTGATATTTGAGCCGACACATCCCTGTCCAAACTTCCACACGACGTAAAATAAGAAGTTAGAACCTCGACAAATCGGTCCTTCACCTGCTCCGCTTCAAAGCGTGTTTTTAGTGGCATCAGGGACCAGACCCATGAACAATTGAAACAACTCTAGCCTTGAACTCATGACTATGATTACTTGTCTATGGTGATCATATTTTGAATGATAAGTAAAATTTAAAATATTGAAAACTGACTGAGTAGCACTTTTCCTCATATCAAACGTAACATAACAATAATTTGCTTATTGAATATTAAGATATTGATATGCTTTAGGTTAGTGAATTGAATAAAAATTTAAATTTTTTTGCAAGCAATTTGAAATTTTGTGAAATGATACATACATAATTTATGGAACAAAGATAATTGAGATATGCATACATTTGTTTCCTGTAAGATGCCTATTTTTTCTTTTCTTCCCAAACTGAATTTTTGCTATATTTTTGAAATTGATATATACAATAGTTATGAGTCTGAGTTCTATCTTATTTATTTATTTATTTAAAATAGAAATATGTTAAAAAGATGTTGGTGGGGTAATCCTTAGAATGCTGCTAATCAGGAATCAAAAACTTTAAAATCATTTCATCATGCCTTGAATTCAATACATAAAAGAGACTATTCAAAAGTGTTCGAAACCTTTTTGGATACAAAAAAAGAACAGGTAGGATGGAATTTTCACAAAGTTTTGAAACTAAATATGAGCAATTAGCTTTACACATAAAAATATAGATTTTTGGTCTGATAAGATGAAGACAACTGAACCGACATTGGATTCTGTATTATATCACTTCTGGTTTGAATTTAAAATTTCTATACAGATGTGGTTAAGCTAAATATAAGGAGTACATATATGTATTCAAATACCCTTGTTTGAATATTCGTAATGTCATATGATAGTATCTATTAATAGCACATGAATCATATATGGCTATGCTACACCAAATAAGGCAAAACTATGATCTGGATGCTGGAAGAAATAGAAGAAAATATGAAAATTAAATGATATGAAGGTGGGTCGAAAATAGAGAAGAATCACTGGGTATACCGTGGGAGCGTCAGCCACGTTTATCAAAGACGGTAAACTGCAAATAAAAGAAAAATATTACTATGTTCACTAGGGTATTCGTATTTCTAAATATTCCTTCCTTTTAATATATAGCTGACACTATTAATTTGGATAGAAAAAGGACTCGTACCCAGAATACGATGCATACATCACCGACTATAATTTTCTCGACTCAATGACGATCTATCACCATAGTAAGAGCTGTTGACATTAGATGTGATGAACTTTCAAAAGGGTTTTTTGCAATGACTGTTCACACTTGAAAAGTACAATAATAATTTGTATTTCCTACATCTCTCTCATTCTCTTTCTCTATCTTCTTCTGTCTCTCTCTCACACACACTCAATTTCATTTATTATTTATAGAGATTAATCTCTCTTTCTCTATAAGAAGTAGTTCAATTTGCAGAAATGATGATGTTATATTGTTAATTTAATTACTAAAAAATTGTGTACAACATAGAACTACAAATATTTTGCTCTACATAAATGTAGTTTACAACGAAGTATTAAACAATAGAAAAAAGGCATCAATCATTCGATAGATGCATAATTTTTTATGAATATTAATATTCAGTTATATATAGCTGTGTACCTTCTAACAATGTTGTAGTAATAAATTTATGAGTAAAAATAATACATATTAATTATCTTATTAGGTCAATCAGAAAGTTCTATCCATCTATGAAGAGAGAGAAAATAATACAGTTTTCATAAATTAAATAATAATTATTATACAATATATTGTTCACCATTACTTATGAACTCTTGGCAGCTTAATAATGATCTGTAAATACCATTTTTATTATTTTGAAAGTCAAAGAATTCAAGTAGTACTATAATGACATATGCTCCAGTTTTGATTTTTTTTTCCTTTCAAAAAGTTTTGCATGGAGATGAATAGATGATAATTCGCAGATACTAAGCCTGATGAGTATGGTGGATTCCTAGCCTAGTTCTGTAATTTTTTGAGGAATCATTAAAGTACCATGTGGTATGGCGTTATCAGGATACATTATAATGTGTTTCATGTTGAAGATCAACTGCCTTCTTTTCTTCCTGTGATTTGTTTAAATCATTCATTTGTTGATAGTATTTCTTCTCATGGAGCTGTTTGTTAGGTTTCAAAATTCCAAATGTATTAGTTCTTAGACATCCTGCCATATATAAAGTGCTATCTTATTCAGGCTCATTCTTAATTTAGAGGTGAAGAAGACAGATAGTCAATGGTACGAGTATGCTCTTTTTCTTACGATGATTTCAAACATAATTCATTATTCATCATCTAGTTCAAAATGGGGTTTGTTTTCTTTCCATGTATACTGAAACATGCACATGAGGATTCAATATTAAGCACATTTTTCTCACTTAAAACAAGAGAGATTCTATGTGGAATGTTTGCAGACAAATCATAGTAACGACGGAAAATATATATTGTAGAATGAATATTATTAAATGCATGAAAAATATTATTTTTTTTCATTTCACCTAAGTACAAAACATTCCGTTTGACTTAATATTAAGGAAATATATAGATTAGTTGTTGATAAATAAGATGTTGAAATAAATGATAATAATTTCGCTCAATTATGTTCCAGCATATTATCCACATGAACTATCAAAAATTTATTTTCCATTTAGTTCTGATAATCTACTTTTACTGTATTAATACACTGTTATTGATAATCAATAATTGAAACATCTATGATTTTAGGCTAAATGAATAGTTCTCGATGATAAATAATAACGATAAGAAAAATATATGAGTCCATCAATTAATCATTAATTATATTTAATCGTTATGCCTTAAATTGTAACATTCATTTATGCTTTAAAAGATTTACAGCTCTATATTGTGCGACGTTTATTGACCAGCAACTTTACAATAAAACACCTGTCCCAAGACAGTCATCAAGGTCAATTACCTGCAAAACTTTCTTCTTAAAGTCTTAAAAAATTCCCCCGAGGAACGACCTTCCTTGAGAAATCACTGTTAATACTCGTCTTTACAGCATTTTTTCCCTCAATTTCATTTCTACTTCTAGAGTCGGGATTCCAATGGGACTCATGTGGGTTTGCAAAGCTTTCTCGGCTCTAAACTTTCGCTCCCCTAAAAGAAATGGAGCTATAAAAATGTCTGCTCTTCTTGGGATCTTGCACATTTCCCTCTCATGTCCAATTTGTCAGGGGAATGTATTGAGTAGAAATAGTCTCTTTTTTCTTCTCTTCCACTAGGCTATGAGGGTCATGTTGAATTTGTGTTATTTCGCTACGGACACTTGGAAGTGCTATCGCTTAAGAAGACTGTAAAATGGGACGTAGGTCTTAAACTTTTTATTATTCTTAGAAGTTTCGATTTGGAAAAAAAAATAACTTAAAAATACTTCTTTTGAATTTAAAAATCATTTTTCTGTATGTTAACATGCATTGAAACTCATACTAGCAAATGTGTTCTAAAAGGCATTTACTTATAATAATAACTTACTTCAATCGCTTACTTTCTAAATATCATTACAAATATTGAATTAATTACACAAAATTCTCTTTACAATTTTTTTATAAATTACATTCTATGAAACATGAAAGATTATTTTTTAAGCATTATCATCAGAGGAGTTAATGTTTTTGTTAGGTTATACTGATTTTTAATATCTTGGAAATTGTTTGGTAAAATTAAATTTATACATGAATTTTTATTCAAATTTATTTTGGAATAGTTCTTAAATATATGTTGGGTATTTTCTTAATATTCTCAATTCTCATTCTTATTTTATTTTCATATTGTTATAGAAACTTTTTTTTTAAAATATCAATTAATGTTATACAGTAAAATATTTTAGATATAAATGTGATAAGAAATTATAAGTAACCATTCTCCGTCAGATTTTAAAATGGCGATAGATATTACATACTTTTCTATATTGGTTTTATTGAGTCATTTTTACCAGCGTTGAATCTGACAGTAGACTATGCTTGAGATGAAAGATAAATATATTTAGTTAATGGAACGTATCTGGCAACTTGTAAAATTAAAATTAAAGGGAATGAGTTATAACTAAACTTATATATACAATATCGATTTCTCGATTTCAAAATTATTCTCATAAAAACAGAGGTACTAACGTTTTAAATCAGCGATAAAAAACAAAAAAAAATATTATTTTATCTTATGCACGTAATATAAAACATATAATAAATGTTGAAGTAGCAAAATGCAGCCGCAGTATAGCAACTGTACATTGCAATAAACAAAAACAAGTATCAGAAATACAAATCTTATTTCTATTGGTTTGGTTAATTTAATTATTTTCTTATTGCTTCGTTCAAGTAATCTTCTATTCCGAATAAATTATTTAATTAAAAGATATTAGAAATTAAATGTTATACAATAATAAGTAACCTTAAATACATATTTAACGATAGTAGTGTAAATGTCTCAAAATTGATAAATACAATCAAAGTAATTTACTTTTATGTGACACACTTGTAATTTGTTTATGCCCATGTAAATACAATTCACTACTTTTTGCTTCTTTATTCATTTGTTAGTCTATATAAGGTAAGCATAAGTTAATAATCAAAAAATATATAAAAAGCTGCGAAAGAGATTTAAGTATATATTTTTTTTTCGTTTTCACTTAAATGAAGAAACAATTAAATAATTTTGTACATTTTAGTTTTTAAGCATAACTGATTTATTAAACTGTAACTTAATTTTTTAGATACCCTAAGCAATATTTTTGATTACACTCTCGCTACATTGTTAAAAATACACCTCATTAAAATACACATGACATTAAGAGTATTAAATAAAAATTATGATTCATTATTGTTCAAAAGTAATTGCATTGCTTAATTGTGGCTTAAATTTCTTTGCAAATGAACAAAAAATATTACTTTAAACAACATTAAAATCATTGGACTAAAAACCGAGTCATAAATCATTATATTTATTTAAGCTTATTTTATCAATATAAATCTACTACATCATAATAATCACTACAAAATCAAATCGTAAATCATTCTATATGCAATATATTATTATCTATAAAAATACTACACTAAACTTAGTGTAGTAGTTTAGTCGTAGTGCATATGCGATAATGAATTTGGAGTGTATTTGGCCCGCAGGGACGTTACTTAATATTTGGCTTAAAACATCTCTTACATTGCTCAAGCTATTCTAATAACAAGAATATCTGTTTAAATGGAGATAGCAATTATAAAGGTAACCGTTTCATAACGAATCATTACGCGATAAGATTGAGAGGTTAGTATATCCAGTCAAGCTGTGGGGAAAGCTCTAGAAATTTATATTATGTAAGTTTAGGCAGAGTGTTTCCTAGGATTGATAATTATCAGTTTCATCTAAATTGGAATTTACTGTCTGTTCAACTTGCTCATATGTTATATACAGTCTTACTTGGATTTGTCTTTTTTCTGTGTACGATTTTCTATTATGAAATGTATACGAAATAAATAAGTACGTTAATTTACAACAAACATGAAATGTTTCCGAATATATATATATATATATATATATGTGTGTGTGTGTGTGTGTGTGTGTGTGTGTTTGTAAATATGTGTGTACGTACAATAAGCAAACTAAAATAAATCGATTTTTTAAGTATAAAATACAAGCAATTATAATATACAATTTGATTGAATAACATTCAATACAAATTATGTGTAAAAAGAATTTTTAAAACAAAAAAGTTTAAGGAAAAAAAGAAAAGTACAAAGAATGGTAACTAAGAAAAATCCACCAAAAGAAATCTAACAAGACTATAAGAAGGAAGTGAAAAAAATTAAAATCCACTAAGTTGTAGAAGAAAAATGGAAATAAATCAATTAAATACTGTTGCTGGCTAAGTTTACAGGATATATATATATATATATAATTCAGGATGAATATGCATTGAATTTTCTATTTTAATAGCTTATAATATACGATGTTAAGTTATATATATATATATATATATATATATATATATATATATATATAT
>BMAW01122819.1:0-22653 GCA_019974015.1 Nephila pilipes | reverse complement strand
ATATATATATATATATATATATATATATATATATATATATATATATTGTATCTAAAAAATCCTTGCGGGAGTTGGCGTGGAATGAAAATCAATACCAACTATGAGGATAAAGACAAATGATAACTTGTTCCTAAATCTTCAAGATGACATACATGCAGCACAGCTTGGACAATAACAGATGCTTAAATATACCGCATTTGCATAGATTAGTGACACATAATAAAGGAGCAAAACACACATTAAATACAGTCACAGTTATTACACGGCAACATTCACCTCACCAACTTATTACTATTCACTACTGACAGCCTCCGCAGTAATATTTTCAATTTCAGGCGGTCCCCGACGATTTCCCAAAGATATAGGTTGCGTCTTCACAAATTTACCACTTTAAGTGTCAACAGCGATCTGTTGATCATTTGATTCATCTACTCAATACAGTCTCCAAAGACAGACTCTCCGTATCAGTTCCTCTAAAATCGGGCCGAATCTCCACCAAATTCATTCGGCTACGATCGGTCTACAAATCAGACTCCAGAGACAAACTTATTTCTATATGCAAAGCGATTCCTCTAATTCACAGACACTGTTCTCTTGGTGTATTTATACCTTCCCAACCAGACGTGACGTCACATAGGAAAATTCACGAAAAGTCTGTAACTTTCATTCCTATCAATTTTTCATTTCGGTTCCTGCACCTTCGGTACCTTTTCATTTTGTTCGCCGAAGTCAGCAAGTTTCTCGCCAACTCGCCAAAGGGTCGCTAAGGTGAAAAGGTTCAATTTTTAAACTTCCTTTACTTAATTGGTGATATCTCATTTAAAAAATTTTTTTCCTTTTTTAGAAAGGCGTTGCAGTGAAGCATCAACTTACTTTCTTAAGGCTACACTGTACCCTAAAAATGACAAATTTAACGAATTTTTTTTTTTTTTTGCATTTTCCTTTAGCCCATAAGATTGGGAATCTTGGCCCCAAATTTTAGATCTAATAAGCAATTAGTTTTTAAGATATTTGAAGTTTTTTGAGTCACTACATCTGACAGCTGAGGGAGCGTGGTTAGTTTCGGTTTCATTTTAAGGCATTCTTCCATTCTTAAATTAAATTAATTACTAATATTTTTTTAATAAATTCGATGCCAGCAGAGATGCGGTTATTAACTTCTACTTTCACTACTAAAACGTTTGTGTTTGTTTATATTTTGAGTTTTTGGTGTACTTATAGTTACTTGCTAAAATTGATAAAAAAAAAAAGGTCTTTCTCAAGACCAATATTGATTCTGCATATAAATTATATAACTTAAAATCTATTTTACTTTGTTTAAATTAAGTTTTTTTTCTATTGAGAAAATGCCACGGAAAAAACTTTCGCAGCTTGCAAAGAAGCAAAATATTTGTAAGAGGTGGAGTATTGCTGATAATGACTATTCTGAAAACCAGCCTTTAGTGGATATAACTACTAGACTTCAGAATACAAATGTTTTGAATACCACTGCTAAAGATAAATTAAAATATTTCACTGATATTCCAAATTACGTTATAGTGGATACTCAATGTTTACAGAATTTATTTACAGGTCAGTTATGCAATAAATGTAATAGTGCATCTTTAAAACTTTGCTTTGGTCAAAGAAAGGGATTTGCATATAAAATGAAAGTTGTATGTGTAAATTGTGACCAAACCCAAAGTGAAAATTGTTCTTCAAAACAGCTAATTGATACTAAATTGCATCAACCATCAAATGTTAGCACGCATCAATTATTTAATGCTCCATTTGATGTAAATATGAGATTAGTGCAAGGTATGTTAAGTTTTGGACTTGGCTACTCGGTATTGGAAAAATTCTGCATGCACATGAATTTAAACATAATGTCTAGTAAAACTTTTAATTCATACAAGGCAAAAGTTTTGAATGGACATCTCGTTGGATCAACTGAGTTGTTGATTGATATTCGTAAAGATGTCATTGAGGCGTATGGCTCAAAGAATGATACAGATATTGTCGATATCGGTGTGTCATATGATGGAAGCTGGTTGACAAGAGGACATACGTCAAACATCGGAATAGGATGTGTTATTGACTTGCTGACCGGCTTTGTGATAGACTACGAAGTAATGTCAAAGCGGTGTGGAGAATGTGAGCAGACCAAATTTGCGCTCGGAGAAGACAGTGCTGAATTTCGTATCTGGTATGAAGGACATCAGGATGTTTGTAGTGCTACACATGTCGGTTCATATGGTGCAATGGAAGTTAATGCCGCTGTGAAATTATGGGAAAGATCTGAGAGCATTGGCTTCCGGTACACAACCTTGCTCTCTGATGGGGATTCTAAGGCTTTCTTAGAATTAAAAGAAAGGAATGTGTACGGAAGTGAGATTCAAATTAAAAAAGAAGAATGCATCAACCATGTGAGCAAAAGATTGGGAACCGCTTTGAGGTAGACTGTAAAAAAATGGCGAGTGAAAGGTGTAACTCTGGGAGGAAAGAAACATGGTAGTTTGAAGGAAGATACAATAAAAAAGTTAACTAGATATTACACCAATGCTATACGCAAAAATAAAGGTGACGTAGAGGCAATGAAAACTGCAATTTATGCTACACTATTTCATTGCATATCTACAGACCAGAAGCCAAAACATAAAAAGTGCCCTTCTGGTATAGACTCTTGGTGTTTTTACCAGTCATCATTAGCACGTGGAAAGAAACCAGGTTTTCACAAAGATTGGGTAAAAACACCAATCAATGAAGAATATTTGCCTAAAATCTTGCCAATTTATCAGCGATTAGCATCAACTGAATTATTAAGCAGGTGTGTCAGAGGTTTGACTCAAAATTCAAATGAGGCATTGCATTCGATGGTATGGAACAAATGTTCCAAGGAAAATACAGCTTCTAAGAGTCGTGTTTTGATTGCCGTGTCGAGTGCAATATCTGAATTTAATGTTGGAACATTGAAAGCTTTAAAAACATTTCAGGATGCTAATTGCCTTGCAACAAGTTTGTCATCAGAACATTTAGCACATTTTAGTGATTATAGGAGAACATATTTCAGAAACAAAATAAAATCTGCAAATTTTAAAGTCGCGCAGCAAAAAATAAAACTTGCTAAATTGCGTAGACTTAAAATTGAAAAAAAAAATGGGTGTTATGTACAAACCTGGTGGTTTTTAACTTTTTTTAAACTTTTATTTATATTATTATTACTTTTTATAAGTGTATTGTGTTTTAAAACTAAAGTGAAATTATTTTGTTAAGTTTAAGCTGAATAATCTATCATCGTAACATATGCTATATCGATATTTTGCAAAAACATATTTTGAATAGGTAAAAATATTTTCAATCATATTTAATTAAAGTAGTGTTTTCATATATTATATAAGTAGTAAAATAATATATTAAGAATTTAGAGCTTTGCAAGCATTATTAGTTTTTGTTTTATGCCTTTACAAACTTTAAATGCATTTTTCTCAGATTTTTATTTTTGAAGATGTAAGTGTTTTCTAATCTCTAAGGCTTTTTTTCTGTTCAAGATAGAGTCTTGAAATTTTTTATAGTTACTTAGATATATAGGTTCTATAAAAGTTAGTATGGATTTAGGTCTGAGATCTCTAGTTATTTTTTAAAAAAAATATAAAGTTAATATTTTAAAAATTTTCTTGTTTTTTCCAGGTTTAGCTAGAAAAATAATTATTAAAATTCGACAAGGTAACAGATTTCGATACTAACTTACTAACTTTTCCATACTAACTTTTGTTTGCAATAGTATAAGAAATATAAATCACTCAAAATAATTAAAAAATTTCAAAAATTGTGTATTTTATAAGAGTTTAAAAAACTTCAAAAATTTTAATTTTTTTTAAATTTTAAAATAAGGGCTTGTTAAATTGACTTTTCATTTTCAGAATCAGTTTAATAATATAGTCTGAAAACAATACATGAATTACTTTTAATATTACTGCCTCCAAAAAAAATTTTTGAAAAAGAGTACCGTGTAGCCTTAAAAATATGAGCGCGAATCCGATTCGGAAAAAAGTCATTAAATCGAATGAATGAAATTTTAAATTATGTTATCGGTTTTTAAAATATGTTCCATGAAAATTGCTGCTTCGGTAATCAAAAGTGTATTTTAAACAAGGAAACAATTTTACTTTTAGAATTATTACAACTTTTAAGAATAATGAATGCCATTTAATGATGAATAATGTATTTTTGAGAGATTTAGAAATCATTCGGTGTGCTCTACTCCAATGCATAGCATAAACCCGTTTTAAAAGTATATTCTTAAATACAGCGTTGTGTTCTTACATATTTTTACAAATTCTTTTGTCCCACATATTTTTTTTTTCTTTTTGTTCTTTCTATTATTTCGTTTTTCAGATATCTCAGTTATAAAATTATTACATTATTTCAATATGAAACGTCATTATTTTAAAAAAAATTGCTAATACTTCAATACGATACAAAATGTTGATATTTTAAACAAATGGAAAAATGTAGTTAAATTTGCATTCTTTTAGATGAAATAAGTTTACTAAAGAAAAAATGCCCATAAAGATCGTAATTTCTGAAAGTCAATCATTATACAGTTTTCATTCAAAAATGTAAATTTATTCTTGGAAAAATATTTTAAGTAATACGAAGAAATATATTTATTTTTTAAAATTCAATTTAAATAATTATAATATTATAAGTCATTAATTTGCTATACAAGAAAATAAAAGGCATCGAAGTATCTATGTAATCGCAAGCCATAAGACGATGATGTTTAATTTCAGGATGGTTATTAATATTAAAAGTATATCTCCTATTCATTGATTTAATATCTTAAAGCTGCGATTGACTGTGTTCCTTTGAATGTTTTCAAACTGTTAACAAGTAAGGTAATACCAAACAGTGAAAATGCAGTTAACTCTCCTAGATATCTTCTGAAATCTCATATCCTTTGATTACCATCTAGTTTTGCACGTCTGTCATGAAAGGACCAAATTCGGGTTATGATATTAAACCCATTTCAGCCGTCAGGTCAGTTACTCTTCTATGCAAATAGTTGCAGAATATATACCTGAATATTCCATTGGTGAGCAGTAAATGTTATTTCACCTCTACGCCATACGATGCTATAATCACATCATTACCATTATAAGCTTAGTTTACATTGAAAGAAAAAATATTAAATTTCATCGAACAGTTATGAGTTTGGATTGAAAATAAATAAATAAAATAATGTTATAAAAAAATTAAAAATAAACAAATAATTGCATGTATAAAAGTAAACAAATAAAATATAAAGAAATAAAATAATTATATAAATAAATAAACAAATTTCTGAAGAAATTGATTTATATAAATAGTCAAATATATAAATATATATAAATGAATAAATTAGTAACTTTTATTTGTTAGCAAAACGAATTTTTCTCATTAAAACATATATTGTATAATATGCAAAATCAGATAATATTCAATTAAATTATTCAAATATCGTGCAGTACGTAAAAAATTCAGATAATACCTTATTCAGATAAATAAGTATTCAGATAAACAAAATTATCCAAATACATAATAATAATAATAATAATATGTAATATTCAGATAAATAATGCAAATTATTCAGATAGATTATTGTACTCTTTTGCTTTTAATTATATCCTTCAGAGATTTAATTCTTATTTAAGTTAAAATTAAGAGTCAGTTGAGAGTTAAAAATGTTGCGAGATAAATTCTAATTGTTTAAATAAACATTAAGTGATTTGATTTATAAAAAACTTTAAAATACAACATTAACGAATTATTATTGCCATTTATCATTGAAGAAAAATAAAAAAAAAAATAAGTGAAAACTGCAGTGCAAGTCTTATTAGCTAAGATATTTAACCGAAGATTTTCCCCTTAATTTATTACGAAGAAAATTCATATTTACCGTAACATTTCTTTCCGAAGAGTTGTTTCTACCTATGGTTACTTTCGGTACTTAAAATTTTGCTTCGTTGAATACAATAATAAATAAGAGAGCATTAATGAAGGGACAAGTTATACTCCGTTTAAAATTTATATTGAAATTTAGAATTATTAGCACATAATACATTTCTAGTAGCTATACATACTTACACACATACACACACATTTATATATATAATGCACTATATCAACTTAAATATTTATATATCATTCTTTAAGGTAATAAAAATAAAACATTTAATCCTAAAATTAGTTGACACATATGTTTAGCTGTTTACTGTGAAAACAATGTACATATAAGCGCAATTATTATTTATATTTCATTAGTTCTTTTAAAACTTTTTTAAATAATCAAGTGTATTGTAATTGAAATAAATACGTATTATAGAGTATTTTAAATTATAAAATATTTCTTTTTGTTTCAATCGATTCGGAGACAAATATTAATAATAATATCTTCATTACAACGTGTTTTTGGTAAAATAAAATAATTTTTTTTGTCAATTGAAGAAAATACAAAATAAGAGGGAATTGTGGCATAATAAAACTGGTCTTCTTTATAAATTTCTTTACTCCAACATTCCAGAAACGCTTCGATACTGAGAGGGGAAAAAAGAAACAAGTATTTTCCTTCAGGAACACTATAGGATAGTTCCGAAAGCAATACGCCAAACCCAAATGAGCTCCTACAGCCAACACGTCATCCGAAAAATGAGTTACCGTAGATCTGTCAGAGTGGAGAGAGTTTGCCGTAGGTTTGGATGTGTTTGTGTCTCGCCTTAGGACAAAGAGGCTGCCGTTACGTAATTTAGCAAGTTTCGTTTCGTTCGGCTATTGTCTGCACTGACCACAAGAAACTCTTCATGGGTTCTAGTCTCAGTTATTGGATGAATAAAAGAAAAAAAAACACAGAAAAGTAAGAATAATGTTTGGAAAAGTATGCCTACAGACATCCTAGGGACTGTATTAGTTTTCTCTTTCTAGTGGTTTCAACCAATGAAAGGACTTGGTGTTTATGAAATGTTTTCAATTTTATTATTGAGTGAATTGAAATAAATTATTTTTATTGAAATTAATTTTAAAATTGAAAATTTCAAAGTAAAATAAGTATAATCTTTCTAATATATTTCATAATTTTCTTTATGTTTCCGTTGGTTACAAATGGGTGGAATCTCTTTGTCTCTCAATAAAATTTACTTGATTTCTTCTACTGTAATTTTTTTTGAATTCATGGAATAACCATTATGGTTTCACATTTTTATTATAGAACTTTTGAGCCACTAAAACATGATCAAAAATTAGATTCTGAATTTATAAATGCTACATTTAACTTCTTTATGGTTTTACTCTCCTTTGCTTTCAAAGTTTTTTATGTCTTGATTTATATTTATTTATGATTTGAAAATTATCTTATTACTATTTGTATTTTTTTAGTATTATTTCACATATTTCATCTTTTTCTTAATTATTTTATTATATGTATATAAATATATATATATATATATATATATATATATATATATATATATATACCAAAGCTTCACAATCATAATCCCGAGCAAAGAGTGTGCAGCATTTTAAATCATTATATCTCTATTTTCTTGATTCCTGCTTTGTTGGTTTTAGTTGGTTGTTTATTTTGATTATTGTAGCAACAGATATTTTTAAATTACTCGTTTTACATTAAAAATATTACTATGCTCGGATATTTTATTAGATCATATACATTTTTGCTGATTTTTGTTTATTTATGTTTTGTATTAATTTAGGTGTGGCTTACAATTAAATGGACAGACGGATCTTCAGACAATTAAGATCAAGCTTTGGTAAAGATGAAACGAAGCAGAGGACGAGTCACGTGACATTTTTTATCATTTTCCTACCTATTCGAATGAAGATCCCTCAAATGGTTGTAGCCTTCATCAGTGTGTAAACTTACATAAGTTAATATAAAGACTTTATTAGTTTTTGTTACTTCTTTAATTTTTAACTTAATCTCTTTATTTTAGCATTCACGGGCATGATTTCCAAGAACTATAATATATGTTTTCAATAAGTAAATTTAACTTATTAATATTAACAATTTTTATAGAATTTGTTAAGCGTTTTAAATTTGTTTAATTTAAATCTTCTGTAAAAATTAGTAACATATTATTACTTTATGTGCATTACTATTTCGTTATTCTTCTAAATATTATTATTAATAAATGTTTCCACAAAATGGTTCATTTTATTTCGAAATACCATAAGTTCAAAAATAAATGACACGAAACAATTAATAATACTCGAATGAAAAGAAAAAATATACATGTTTTTTTACCAGTGTATGGTGTAAATTCCTTTAGTTACACATATAATATCAATTCGATATTTAAAATCCTGCTTAGCACATTGTAAAGTGTTAGTGAAAGTTTATTGCACAACCACAGAAATCAGTTGTGTAAGTTCAAATAAATTTTTGTTCAATGGTAGCTTATATACACTGTCTTTTAGAATGGCATGGAGCCATTTCAAGTAACTTAGGAAGTCACCTACATTCTACAACAAAAGGACGATGCACCAAGAAGGAGTTGCCCGATTGTAAAGAAATTTCGTATGCAAAGGCGATTCAACCGAACATGCAAATATTAAAATTTGGTGTCCAATGAATGAATAGCGGGAAAAATAGTGTATCGGAACTGCGCTCTTAGCAGGTGTATATAAGAAGTGATTCTCAATCTCATGGTCAAATTTTGTGTTGCATGTTGCATTGCGTTTCAGAATACCTATCAACTACTAAAAAAATGCCTCGACGCTGGATTCAAGGTCATTACGAGCAACTGTCAGAATTTCAAAGAGGTCGTATCATTGGATTGAAAGAGGTAGGTTGGGTAAATTGGAGAATCGTTTACCATGTGGCTCGAAGCGATGCAGCGATTAGACGCTGCTGGAGAGAAGGGGGGGGGCAGTAACATATTTCAGTGTCATGATGATGGCTGTTGACTTAGGGTCACTGCAGATCGGGAGGACACAGTGATTGTCTGATCAGATGTCACAGCTCCTGATTCATCGTTATCAACGATCAGACGTGCGATCCGCTCAATAGTGTCCACCATGACCATTGACAGACGGCTGATAGAGCAAAATCTAAGCTGGTACTGACCGCTACGCAATCTCATACTCACTCCTGTTCTCTTTCGAGCCAAATTACAGATGTGCTTGGCTCGATTAGGTTTGAATGATATAGACTAGTAGCGTATAGTATTTAGCGAGGAATCCCGCTCCTAACTGTGCCTTGACGATCATTGAAGACTCATCTAGAGACGCCTAGGTTGCCGTGCTGATCCCTCTTTCACTATTTCACACCACACAGTCTC
This sequence comes from Nephila pilipes, assembly GCA_019974015.1. Lineage (NCBI taxonomy): Eukaryota > Metazoa > Arthropoda > Arachnida > Araneae > Nephilidae > Nephila > Nephila pilipes. The sequence continues at coordinate 13,342 of BMAW01122819.1, read as the reverse complement.
TCATCCATGAGGTATGTTCAGGGGTGCTATTTCCCTTGATAACCGGACCCCTTTGGTCGTCATTAAAGGCCCACTTACAGCACAGCGGTACGTCGACGACATTCTGCGACCTGTTTTGCCTGGGTTCCATTTGCAGTACCCTGGACTTATTATGCCAGACCACATATGGCATGTGTTACTATGAACTGTCTTACAGCTTGTGAAACGCTTCCTTGGCCAGATCACTCTCCAATTGAGCATGTCTGAAATATGATGGGAAGTTGACTTAATCAACCAGTGAATATTGATTACCCACTCCTAGAATTGGAGCACATTTGGCAAGAAATGTCGCCGGAGACCATCAGGTAGCTTTATCACTCTATGCCACGTCATGTGGCAGCTTTCATCCTGGTTAGAGGTGGGAGAACTCCTCATTGAGCTCGTTACTTTTTGTAACTATGTAACTCTGAAATAAATTATTGACTTTTTAGGAAAGTTTAATCATTTCCTATTCTGCACAAATTATTTCTATCCGCCAATTTTCGTCTCCATCAGACAACTGCTTCTTGCTGCGTCGCTTTTTTTTGTTAAGGAGTGCATATATATATATATTATTTCCTTCCATATAAATTAATCCATGTATCTTATAGTTAGTATGTCAAACATTTCAGTTCCTTTGTACAAAAAAAATATTTTAAAAGCAATAATCTAGGAAAAGTGATAATAATTAATGAAGTACACGTTCTACATTTCAATAGTTTGTTACCTCAGGCAAGTCATGTGTAATTGTAGTTTTGAAATAGCAAATTAACCAATTAAGGTTATTAAAAAAACACTGAAAAGTGTCTAACTTATTGAATTCCTATGTATATCACTAATATTATTTATAAATTGAAGCCGTTTCACTATTTAACTATTAATCCACAAGTTCCAATTTTTATTCAGTACAACGAAACACAGCATGTGAAAAAAAAGTATTTCGTAAAGTGTTTTGCCTTTAAAGTGCAAAGTTTTCACCTTTTAATTTTTTTCTTCCTTTTTTAAACAAAAAGGTTTCAAATGTTCGTCTAAAAAGATAGTCTTTACTTACCAAGTCCAAAGAATTTCCCTAGAAACTCCATTGTTTGCCATTTTAGACATTTTTAGTACCTTTGGGACAAATTTTACTTCGCGCTCTAAGAAACAATTCTCTTTCGCAGGTAAGCATTTTCTCCATAACAATGATGTATTGGGAACATATAATGGTTTTGAGAAAAAATGAACGATTATTGTCCTTGAAGTAATTAGAATTGCTTAAACAATTAACTTGAAGCATTTTTTTACTTTATTTTTAATTTTTTTTTTTTGAATTTGTCGCATTGTAAGAAAAATGAAAAAAAAAAAATTAGTTCTACAGATTTTAACTTTGACTCTTAACTTTTGTAAGCTTGATTATTTTTTTGGAACAAAACATTTCCAAATTTTTATTTTATAATTTTAGATGATTCATAAATCAAACAGTCTAGGGCTTGAGAATTACTATAAATTTGGAATAAGACCACATCACTCCAGTGGTTAAATTTGCAGCAATTGCTGACATTGGAGTACCAATGAATCATGGAATCAAATCCTGAATCCATTAAATATCAATTTATATGGTACTAAAAGCATTTTCAAAACTTAAATTTTTTTCCAAAACCTTAAGGTGTAGGATTTATTTGGATGGAGGATGGATTGTTATCCTCATACTTAAAGACTTACAGAATGGTTATCAATAATTTAAATGGAGTCATATGTTCATCATTAAAATGCGTCTTAAGTGTAAAGAGACTCGAACATGCGGGTGGAAGATTGCTGGTCTTCTCGGATATGAGTCTCCTCTCCTTCAAGGACATGGTCAATTAGTGTTCATAGTAGTGAATATACAGCTATTGTTGTTTCCATCGAGTCGTAAGTTCGGGCCCTAATACCATTTAAGAGGTCACCTCTTAGCTGGGCTCTTGCACTGTGAGGTTTCCACAGAATTCCAAAAGTGACATTATTACAAACTTACCCTTGATCCCTCTCTGACACCAAATCTTGGGTGACTCTCGAGAAAGCTTAACTCATAGTTTGGACTTGCCTCCCTTTTTATGAAATGCCGATTATTGTTTTTTTTTTCAAATGATGTTAGGACTTCCCGTTTAGAATAAACATTAATACTTTTTTATGTTTTTTTATATCATAGAATAATCATGCCTTGGAGTATCCATTTACATTCTACGAATGATAGAATTTAGTAACACGAGATTTGTGAAAGTCAAATTGCGGTTGCGCACCTTAAAAAGAGCAAAAAAAAAGAACCGGGGAGATAAAATAGAAATCTTTTAAGTAACAAAATCCCGAATATCCTCTGATCGTAAATTATCTTTCGTCCACACAAAAGAGAGAAATTACAAACACGACTAAGTAACTAGAGATGGTGTGCTTGAAATGCAACATTGGAACTTTTGGAGCTCAGAGACGGATGATTTCTTTAATATTGTATTTAATTCTTTCTTTCAATTTGAATGTCTACATTGGATCTCAAATCATTATCTTTTCTCAAAAAGTAAATGGAACCAATTTGGATTTTTTTGTTAGAGATTATTTTCAAGATTTTGCAGTCTTTCACATTAGTAGTTCATTCAACCATTTATTTTTGATTAAATGTTTAGTGTTATAAATATTTTTCTTCTTGTGCAACTGATTTTCTAAAAATTTAAAAATAATAATATCTAAAAATATGTAAGCATTGGGCTGAAATCAGCTTTTGAATTTTAATTACAACTCAATTTTTATTATAGCTGTAAGTTGTGGTTTAGTAATTAAAGATCCTGCTTGCAACCAGCTAATGGAATCCAACGATATCATTGATGTGCTGAAAAATCAAAATGATGGCATCCTCAGGAAGATAAGCTTAAAACAATAAAAAACATTCCACACGACTTTGCAATATGCATCTTCTCAAGGGTAAATGGCCACTTCAACATTACTGCCGGAAGTAAAATTTGTCTTTAAAACTAGGCTGCGACACCAAATACCTGAACTTTTCTCTAAAGATTTTGCCCATCTGGTTACGTGTTGTTCATAAATTCATGAGAACAGATCAAAATATGACTGAAGTATTAAAATGAACAAGCGTCTATAATTTTCAGGTATAGCCAGAATAAAATAATTGGGTAACAATTAAGACAATTATGGCTAATGAAACAAATTTTCAATCACAATGGGTAACATTATTATGGTACTTAATTTTAATAATTATAATTTGTTATACGAAAGCCACTTTAAAATAAAATCAGTCATTGTTTAAAATAAATATTTTTTTTTTTTTCAAATGATAGAAAGCTTTCAAGTAATGATATATTTAAAACGTAAATAAATTACCTTTCATTTGAAATCAAATTGTTTATCATACTGTTTAAGTAACTCAAGCGATTAAACATTTCAAAGAGTAATTCATTACTCATCAAATCCAAATGTGGAATTTATTTTGACTCTTTTTTAATGTGAAATGGAAATAAGAAATAATAATATTTATTTTAAAGAATATTTATATTTAATTCTATAGTTAAAGAATATTGCAAAATAAGGCAATATTCTTTAAATATAAAGATGTTTTCAGATTTCTGTTCTAACGGCAAGGAAACCTCTTTATGCACTTATGACTTAACTTTATTTACAAACGAGCCTGAAATGTGATAATCTTCTGAGTAAAGTGCATGTTTACCCTGTACTACAATACAAATATGCCAGAAGCATATTATTATGGAAAAGAATTGTTCCAAGAACTCTTCTGGTAATTTCCATCTTATGACCAGTATTTGTGTTCCTTAATAATATTAGGATACCTGGAATGTAAGTTATTTTCTTTATTATCCTATTCAGGCAAAAAATGGATTTCTTTTAGGGGAATTAATGTCTTGTTTAATACGTATGTAACATGTACTACATGTTAGAAAGACAATTTTTGAAAATAAATTAATATATTCATTCTTAAGTTTTAAAAATGTCAAATAATCTTAAAATTTATTAATATTAAGATTAATGGATCATACAATGAAAGTAAAGATTAAAATTTAACACATTGTTTACTATTTTAATTTTTTAAATTGTAGCGCATGACTGGTAAATTTTCCTTAACAAATTTATGAGATTAAGATATTCAACATTTTTTAAAGACTGTAAATACTGTATTTTTTGCTCTGCATTCAAATTATTAAAACAGAAAAAAAAAATGTTACCCGATGCTTTTTAACTTTGATTTTTTATTATAATCAGAAAGAGGAATAGGGTTGCAAAATCATGCTTGGTTAAATATTCGCCAAGTAAATTTGTTTGGGTAACAAATTTGAACATGCTTCATTTTTTTTTCTTTGATTTTGCAGTTAAAATTTGAGGAGTGCTACCCACATTCCATATATGAATTATTTATGAGAATAGGATTAAAAGAAAACTGAAAAATTGAGTTTTAAAGTTGTAAATAAAATTGCTGAGCTATATAGAGAAAAATATGATCATATGCTTTTTTCTCAAACCCTCAATTTTTAGGATTCTGGAATGCACTTTACTTCGATTCTAATTTACTTATAGTCCTCATGATTTCCACTTTATGAAAAGGGGTAATTTCCAACTCAGTGAAGGTAATTTTCTACCTAGGTACCCATACGACTTTTAGGTGCTTCACTGTGAAAAATTTCAAAGAAATTCGAATCATAAAATTTAGCATTCTTAAAATTGCATTGAATTCAACTTTTTAAGTATAATTTGTTTCACTGTGTATAATTTTATGTTTAAAAGTAATTTGTAAATTCTTAAAGATATAAATGTTGTAAGGTTATTCCAGAATGTTCTTAATTTAGGTACAGGAATAACAAACGTAAATACGGATCTTGATTAATAATTTTTCAAGCGTAATTACTTAAGTATCTATAGTTCTTCAAGTCAATAAAGTCTGTGTTACCTTAAATAAGACGAGTTATAAATTTAATACTTTTCTGAATAAATTGCATATCAACGTAAATACGGATCTTGATTAATAATTCTTCAAGCGTAATTACTTAAGTATCTATAGTTCTTCAAGTCAAAAAAGTCTGTGGTACCTTAAATAAGACGAGTTATAAATTTAATCCATTTCTGAATGAATTGCAGCCAACAGTGTTGAAGAAAATGTAAAAATTATTTTATATTTTTACATCTTGGATGACAATATCTTTTCATATTTCTTAGGACAGGCAGAAGTTTTGAGATCTTTTCTTTTAAAATTTAAAATTAGTGACGTTTGAACGAAAAAAAATAATGCAATAGATAACATACACGAATACGTGCTTTCACATATATAGAATCATATTTTATGTTAGAACTACTTTTCTTTTTATTTTCAGGTATGGCTGGGACACATTAAATTTCAGCCACTTTTGGCTCATTATGGTAGCTGAAAGGTAGATCTACGTCATCACATTACGTCTGAATGTAATCGATGATAGGTTTAAATTACATGGAGTGGCGATCTTCCAGGTGTGCATTCTAGTAGGCACACCCTTCTCTTCCTTCTTGAATGTTTTAGCGCTTTGGACTAATGATCCGTTTCAAAGATACTGTTTTAAATTCTTCTACTGAATAACATATCGGCAGTTATTCAATAAAGACACACCGCATATTATTATACGACTAAATATTTATTGTTATTAACATTCTTTTGTCAGTAAAATAATATAAATGGCAAAAGAAAATTGTTTTAGCTAAGCAATATCTTTCAATATTTAAGAAATGTATTCATAAAAAATTGATATTCAGATAAATTCTTCTGGAATTATGTGCATTAATTTTCGTTAAATAATAGATTTTCAGTTCATTATATTCATTTAAAAATGAAGTTTAATCGATAAGAAAATAAATTGTTTATCAATTTGTACAATGACAATAAATATTAGTTAATTTTAACTTCAAATTTTTACATTATTTCAACCTTTTTTAGGTTCATGGAACAGTTATTAAACTTTTCTAAAGAATTATTCGATGAAACGCTAATTGAACGCTTCTAAAGTGAATCTGATTTGCCACTTGATGGATGATGGAAAAAAGCTTAACTTAAGTTCAGTACACACACACACACACACACATATATATATATATATATATATATATATATATATATATATAAATTAAAGCTATTTTCAGTTAATTACATTCAAAGTCTCTCACACAAATAACAAAAGAAAATAAAATATTTTTATAAAAATTCATATTAACATAAAATCAATATTATAGATATTTATTCATATTAATTTGAATTTTCATTAAAACATTTTCTTTTCTTTTGTTATTTGAACATTGAAGTATCTATAAAATCAGTTTCTAAAATTATTTTTTGTTCAGTTTTTCTTTGCTTATGGTATTTCGAGCAAATAATAAAATGTCTAATTTCTGGTTTCTTTGTATGTGATAAGTTGAAAATATTACACCATAAGTTCAAAATATTACACCTTAATTAATATACGAAAAACTATTTTTATGAGGCTTTAAAATATGGTAATTAATATGATACTAAAAGTATTTGAATAGATAAAAATAAGAAATAACAAAAAGAAATTAAATTTTTGGGGGTATTTAATGAAAATACAATATTAGCAATAGTAAATTATGCAATAGAGAAAAGATATTTCGAAACATAAAAAATATTACTACAGGGAGAGCTAAGTGCACTGGATTGGTAGCCACATATCTGAAAGGAATGTTAGAAAAAGTCGTTTATTCAGTGTTGATAGAAGGAAATTGTAAAATATTTCTTTAGATTAAACTTCCTTTCTTCCCAAAATGACAAAATGTTTTGAATTTTTCCTCAGATAGTTTTTTTTATCACGTGATTATTGTCCTGTCAATTGCCAATTGAAAAGTTACAGTAGAACGTACCAAAAGATTTTCACTTCTCCTTTTCCTATACAGAGTATTTTCTACTCGCTGATTAAGGTATCTTTTTTTTAAAAAAAAATAATTGATTTATAATTCATCAACATCGAAATTAGAAGCAATTTGATGCATAATTGCACCATCTTCATAATTTTTTGAATCTATGTCGAATGACGAGGAGAACTGAGAATGCCCCAAACTACCACACCTCGCTAAAGGGAGAACTTTGTGTCTCTACAGATTAACTGTGCTACAGATACGCCAAAAAGCAGTTCTTAAGGACTGAAACAACATCGCTCTTGAGTTCATGATCATGATTACCAGACTGACGCGGACACCAAGTGACAATGAATTCCCTATGAGAGAGACTAATAAAAATAAATCTTAGAGGAAGATGCTTTGAGTTTTACACCCCAGGATTCCCCTATAATTATTTCCTCTCAAGTCAGTACCCACACTTTCGGAAATTTGCTACAAAAGTGAATAGCATTCTTAAGGCATCCGCAATTAAAATCTATTTTTTAATGATTTTGTTTACAAAACTGTTTGATAGAATGATAGAATCAGTGATATATATATATATATATATATATGTGTGTGTGTGTGTATGTATACGTATATATATAAATAATTATGTGTGAGTGTGTGAATAACATAATTGAATTGCGTAACTAATACGGGGATTTAAATAAAATAATTACTTTTGAAAATTTATCAATTTTAAGTTACCATATTTCATAAATATATTTTATTTTCAAAAGAGTCATACCACTCACTTAAAACAGCCCCACGCTGTTCGCGAGGAACACTATGCAATGTATAATACACAGCAGAGATCGCAATTAAATATAAATGATTAAATAGTTGCATGTAATTTAAGAATAATTAATCACTTTGTTAATGAAATGGAATTTATTACATTATAATTGAAATAATTTCAGTTTTATTCTAACGAAATCAACTTATTAAATGGAATTTAAATATTTGATCTGATAAAGGTGAGCAATTTGTTAGAAATCTTTTAGAATAAATATGATATACATTGTTCTAGAATTCACGTTACGCGTCTAAAATCTTAATTGCCATATTTTTCATTAATATTCGGTAGACATTGTGACAGTTTTGTAATAATTGTATTCAAACATTAATCTTTCATAAAATTTCAATTAATTTACTTCATGTTTCCCAGAATATTATATATTAATATAACGTATACTCGATAGTAATATTACATTAATGAGTACAACAAATCTTATGAAATGCAGCATTTACTTTTGATATCAAGAAATTCAGCAATTGCTTTTTTTATTCATAGAAGTACAAATCAGACTTAACTTTTCTATTCAATTAACTTAATCTAAAACAATTCATTTTAAATTTGATTTTAGTGCTTTAAGTATTTTCAGGGAGTAGAGAAAGTGATCCACTTAGCTGAAAGCTCTACAGGTGGTCCCCAGAGAGTAATTTAGAAGGATTTTCATTCATTAGCGGTTGACAGAGACGAATTTGAGCTTTTCACAAAATTCTATTTAAGTAAGTTATGGTACCGCATAAATTTTTAAGAGAAGGAACATTACAGTCACTAAATTTACACTCTTGTTTTTCAAATCCTTCGCCATTTTATTAAGAACAGTCATTTTTTTTAATTAAAAATAAGTATGATTATAATTTTCATGTATTTCATACATTGTTATGATAGTAAAATGTAATTATACATGTTCTGATGTATAAATATTTTACAATTGCTATAACTCATTGCCAATGTATAAACAAAATTATATTGCCAAATATTAAAGTATACATATAATTATTTAATTCCTATGTTAATAAAGTATTGATCTAATGTCAGTTTAACACATAAATGTAATTAATTTGGATTATTTAGGACTTAAGATTTTTCCTTTAATGCACATTAGTTTCGAGATTATTTAAATAAATTGTTGTAATGGAGTTATAAATGTTCAAAATTTATTTTTTCAAAAATTAGAGCAATTTGAATTGAATATTTATCTTTGAAGTAGGGGGAAAATAATTTTCAGAGTAAAAATTTTTGACAAAAATAATAGAATTCACAAGCAAATATAATAATATTTGTAGGATAAATAGAATTCATTTATTTGTGAATAAAACATTTGAAATTAGATCTCAAAAAATGATCATACTCTTAAAATTGAAAAGCATTTTCTATTACGTTGGGGCTTTAAAAACGCAATTTTTCTTTCTAGTCCATGTTATTTAAAAATTATAGGAAAATACAAATCCAGTTTTGTATATTTAAGATTAATGCGAAATGTAATACATTAATGATCCTGAGAAATTTATTTAGAATTATATCATACCTTTTTTTTTAAACATCAATTGAAACGAAAGCGATCATTATATATATATATATATATATATATGTCCTATCCTTAGTCACCTTTTTATATTTCAGATAATTTTAATATTTGACAATCGTTGAAGACAGCGGTTAATTCTTTTTTAAAAAAATGCTGTAAAAATCCATGAAATACTATATTTTCCGTATTTAAATGTGAGGAACCACAAAAGCGTTATCAAAGACTTTTGCTTTAGGGCTGTATATTCTATGGGAAAGAACGGAACATAATAATCTGAATCTCCAGAATAATGTTTCCACTGTTCCATGGGTTTTACTGTCGGTGAACCACACTCCAAGAAGCCTGAGTAATATTTGCATTTTTATATCTATACATAACAGTAGTAACATTTATTTGCATGATAAACTTGATATTAATGATTTACCGAATGTTTAGTTCTTCTTAATTGAATAAGATCATTGAACGAATGAAAACCATAAACTAAAAATGTGAAAGTTTTTTACGAAATATATTATCTACGCCATGCTTTTTCTGAATATATTGCGCTATATTAAATGCAGTTATATACTAGAATATTCATTGTCTTAAATTTTCGTTAACATAAGGTTTTTTTTATCTTTAATTATTTTGAATTTGACTGATCTAAGAAATAGGGGGAAAAAACCTTATAAATGAAGAAACATATTGTTATCCCAGTCATATATCTAATTTGTAAGTATGTATTATTTTTTTTAAATATATTTAACTTGATAAATATATTACTAAACACTTGAACATTTAACTTTGATGTTTTTGCTTTTATTGAAAGGCGTGCCCTACAGAAATATAAAATAACATAACTGTGCTACTGAAACATTTGTAGTGTATTTATGCCGTGACTAAAGATAATAATCTAACTAATTTCCATAATGTAACAAGGTAAAGGGAAAAAAAAAGACTAGGAACTGATGCATTTTCTACGCAAATTTTATAATTAAGCAGTCATCTCTCAATTGAACAATAAACTTCACTAAAATCGAATATCTACTGCAGTAGTGTATATTTACCCAAACCAAAAACCACTTTACAGTGATTACTAAACTATTTAAGTGCCCATTTATGCCGAAACTTCATCAAAGGATTTTATTAAGCAACGAAGTGGCTGTAATTAAAGATGAAATTATCCAACTTTCACGCACGTCAAAATAATTATTTACATATGTTTGCTTTTCCGAGTGAATGACCCAATAAAATCGAAATTTTAGATGCCATTACTGTAGCACATAAATGGAGGTGGTTAGAAATTGATTCTCAGTTTATTACCGGTGACTGAGAACATTATTGAACGCTTTATTAGGGTATTAAATTTTATGACATTCATTGCAATGCCATGGGACTACTACAAGCTGGTTGGGCTACTTTTTAAGCTTTAAGTCTTGCATCTTAAGGGAAAGCATAATTTACTTTAATCTAATTAAGTCATAGCCTTATGATCTTCTTAACGGGCCCTTTGCACTTCGAAGTGAGAACAATGTACCAGTGAAATAATGATGGCGAAAACACATATTTTCAGCGAATGTATCCGTGATGTTTACTTAACCAATTTCACAGTTTAAAAATAGAACACATGATTTCGTGTTTATGGGTTTGTTTGAAATAGGTGATTAACTTAATATTACACAGCAATCTCCATATTTAGTGAGAAATAATTAGCGAATGTTAATATCAATTAGGAATGAGATATATAGTATCTGGTATTAAATTAATAATGAACTGTTTAAAACATTTATTATGCTACGATGTTATATTATTTAAACTATCACTAATTATCTGAAACTACCTAGAAGTGTTATATGTGTTTTGCATTTATGCAGTAAAGCTATACGTACATTCATTTTATTTAATCTGCACAGAAATGTTGCTTTCTAAGTAGTTATTTCATACAAAATCTAATTTAAGGATGTCGGAGAAACAGTACCAGGTGTTGCCAACCACGCTGCCTTTCGAAATCATATTTCAGAAAGGAATATTTGAAACAACCACTTATTTAATGCCATCAGGTGGCTATTGTAAGATTTTCCTGGATTACATTTCATTTTCTCCGAAATGACACTATTTTGTGTTCATTTTCAGTAAAACGGTTTTTCTCTAATAAACCAGTTGTTCAGCTCCAGAGTTTTGGGAACAAGATCATAAATTTGAATATCCTATTATCAAAGAGTATGAGCTGAGATTAATCTCCCTTTTCGATATTTTTCATGTAGTTCAGAGTTTTTTTATTCCAACACTTAAATTTGTTGAAGATAGGAATCTGTCTGTTTTAACTGATCTACATTTAACTGAACTTCTGTAACCAATTTATCAAATCGTCAAACTTTCATCAGGAAACTTATAAGATGAGCATAATTCATAAAGCATTTATAAGCAAATCTAACTTTTAAAGATACTCTTTGCAAATTTGCTTGATAGAGTAAGAATAATATTTGTATTTCTATATAATTGTTAAATATTTTGATTAACATTATTAACTTTCTTAACTACTCTTTTTAAGAAGAGCAAATACATAAAATATTTACTTTAATAAAAGAAACATAATATATTCATTACTTTTGGACATTTAATAGTTTTGGTTTAGCGTATTTCATTTGCGAGGAACCTCAAAACACACATATGCTCTATCACCTGTACAACACCAAAGAACTGCTCTATAGACTGTACTGTACCAAAATCAAAATACTTGATAATCATGATTTCTGTAAAACTCAGTTACAATTCTTACACAGGTAAAATGCAAAAATGGCTGGGATAGGAAAATGTATTTTGTAATACATATCAAAATGAAATCCATATTTTGCAAGTTACCTTTAATTAATTAAGTGGCTCCATCTTTATCACACGCATGATATATACACACTCAAGAAAAAGAAATTAGTTAAAGTTCATATAATTAACTTTACAGAATATTGAAGTAATATTGAACTTAATGCAAAATGAATGAATAAATCTTAAAATTGTTCAAAGAACACCAGAGAAAATACAGTTATAAAAATGGATACTAAATATTAAATTATTTCAAGAAAATTATCGCACATCGATTTATATGAGGCAGAAATAATAGCATCCTACAAATATTTAATATAGTGAGAATAATGTCATTACTCTAAATATCATACCTTAGTTGGAAGAAAAAAATTGCTGCAGTGTGTAAATATTTCAAATTTTAATATACAATCATATAATTTTAGGTTAAACAAATATATTATTAGTATACATATAATAATATTACACATTAAGTGTATAATCGCATGATTATAATTTTCAATCGGAAAAATTCGGTACAAAATAAATTGAGTGATTATTATACTACGTCTTGTATTTATATATAGTAATGAATTATACATAATACTAAATAGTAAATATCCACAAGTAGTTTTCAAACATTTATTATCTACTAGCGATAGAAACGATATATGTTATAAAAACCATAAATCCGGCGAATAATATGTTCGAATCAAATCCTAGCCAATCATGAAAATACAGATACATGTTTAGTATTCAAAGCTCAAATTAGGTCTGTTAGTTTTCAAGGGAAATTTAGAGAATGGAAGCCAATCAAGATATATCCCACATCACTTGACCATATTTCAAAATTACCAGATCTGTCATCAATTCACTAGAGCTAATACTTGTATAACGGTAATAAAAACAAAACAAATTAAATATATATAAATATCAAGAAATAAATATAAGGCACCTTAGGTTAATAATAAAATAATTTATATGATCCATTTCGTATAAAGTTATCAAGTAAAACTTCAAATAAATGTATGGATGAAACATAACATATTGCAAAATATTGATTATTTTTTCATCTATACTGTCATTTGTTTGTATCACTGATTACTTATTGAAATAGAATAATTAAAGCTATAAGTTGAATAATAATTTAATTTGCTTAATAATATTATATAAAAAATTTGCATGACATTTGAACGTATTTAAGTCTTGAAGGTCATTTTTATCCAATATTAAATATTAATATAAATTTTTCTGTAAGTAAACAGTTAAATTAGACAAATACACTTAGAGAATTCTTTTCAGCATGAGAGGTCTGGGCTCAAAAATTAATTGCACAA
>BMAW01122817.1:0-11442 GCA_019974015.1 Nephila pilipes | reverse complement strand
TTATTTAATTATATAATTATTTATTATATAATTATTATAATTATTTAATTGTATAATTATTTATTATATAATTGTATAATTATTTATTACATAATTATTATAATTATTTAATTGTATATTTATTTATAGTATAATTATAATAATTATTTATAATATAATTATTATAATTATTTATAATACAATTATTTATAATACAATTATTTATAATATAATTATTATAATTATTTATTATTATTTATTTTCCTCTAGTGAGTGACTCATTAGATTTTAGGGCCATATTTAAGACCCCGAAAATAGCACGTATTTTATTTTCATCTTGTCGGGGAATGATTGTGGAAACTTTTTAAAGTATAATTCTGTAATGTAGGGCAGAAAAAAAAAGTATTTTATTTATTAATCAAAAAAAAAAAATTACAAAAATAATTTACTTAAAAATATAAATCACCAACTTTACATACATAAGTTCAACGTTGATGTGAGTAAGTGATCACAAAATGAAAGCAACTCGATCATTTATTGTAGGAAAAATTACAACTGAATGGAGATTTAGTACTCTGTTGACCCCTTCTATCATGAACACATGATACGATATGGTCGAGTATTGAGGCATACAATTCCGTATATTATTCTGCGACATATCAATCCACAGTTGCTGTGAACGAATCTTGATTTCGACCAAGCTCGTGGTCTTTCCAACTTGCCATCCTAAATAATCTAAGGTATGCTAAATCAATGACAAATCTAGGGATCGAGCAGGCGAAGAAAAAGTGGAAATGTAATGGACACAATAATGTGGAACCCTGGAAGGGTGTGTGAGAGTATTGCCTAATTCAAAACGATCTACTAGAGCAATGTCTTGACTGGCAACAAATGTGACTGAAGAATGTCACGAATATTTATCTCGGATAACATGAAACCGTGGATCAATATTAAAGGTGACCGTGTGTCATATACGATGGTTCCCTACTATCACACCAGTTGTGGGAGTGGTATGAACTTTACAGGGAAGGCAGGATTGACAAATTCACCCGAACTCTTTACACACGTACACAACTGTCATCTCAGCCCAAATTTAATCTAGATTCGTCGCTAAAAATGACCTGATTCCTTTAGTTTGCAGTCCAACTCCTTTGAGCACGACACCACTTTAAATGGAGGGAAGGGGAGTGGGTGTCAATGGCAGTACACGTACTATCCACCGCGATCTGTCCTTCAGCTAGACGTCTTCCGATGGTATGGATTGACACAGTTGCTTGTAGTGAAGGTGGTGCCTGTGTATGGATGATAGAAAATAAGACAGTTGGCGCTATGCATGCGTGTCGTATGATGTGACTTTATTCTCGACTATTTATCTGTGGAGGACATCCTGTTTCTGGTCGTCGCATGACGAATCTCTCTCTTTTCCACTGGTCCAACCACCACCTCACAGTAAGATCAGACCATTCTAGTTGGTGAGTTACTCGCTGAGATGACCATCCGATTTCCACTATCCCAATGACTCTCACCCTTCCAAATTCTAACAGCTGCTCATACACTCTCCGACTACTGCATAATGGCATCTTTAGATAAAAAATGTCAATCTGCAACAGATTAAATACAAATAAACCAGCTCTGCTTCCTTCTTGGAGAACAATACTTAACGCCCTCCGGTTGCATTACGCAATGCTCAATCTCGATGCGTTTCTAATTACTTTCATATCTGTCTTGCATGTACCTTCTTGCCAAGTTTCGTAATAATCCCATTCTGACTTCTTGGTGCTCAAATTTTTATGACAATGAGTATATCTCTTTAAGTATATATTTCGTCTCTTTATGCATTATCAATACTTTCATCTACTTCATACATTGAATTAGTATCATTAATGTACAATTTTTTTTCATTTTATGAGTTAAGAATAAATATTAATATTCAGTATAACTCTATAAAAACTTGCATGGTCATTTAATGAAGCACTGCAACTACAAATAGTAATAAAATTTCGAGTTTTAGATAATAATTTTATAATTCTGAAAATTTAAAAAAAAACCAGGAAATGTATAAATTTAATATTAACAATTAGAACCAAACATTCAATTCCCTTTGTACATTAGAATACTTCAAAGCTGTAAGAGGGAAGAAGAAATATTTCATTCGCAACCGAAAAGTTCAACGATGGACTAAAAATTTGTTTCATTTATGGGGAATGAGTAACAGTTAAAGCTAGTGTCCCTAGACATAAAAATACTTACATCTGAAATGAATAAAGAAATTTTGCAATTACAAGTAGCTTAGGTAGCATCCCTTTGCGAACAAATAATTTAAATAATTTTAAAATTTTCATTTGCATCTCAAAAATAAAAAGCCAATGCTTACGTTTTTATCTTAAAAAGTAGATGTTACACATGAAATGAAAATTTATTTTCAATATTCAAAAACACTCTTACATACTTCTAATTTTGAAAATTGGCAAATATATTATATCGTTTGTAACGTTCTGAATTTGATTTTACATACGCAATATTAACCCGAAATTGAATTTTTTAAAGATCTTTATGGAACTCCTATTAAAGGACACAAGCAATGGATTGAAAGAACTGATAAAAAGGAACGAACAGTATTTCTTTCAATAAATAGTGTATATTTCTAATCAGTAGTTGATACAGCTAATCAGTTTGCCATATTAAAATGTTGAACCGAACACATATGATTAAGAACATTGATCTATTCCAAGAAAACGAATTAAAGATATATAAGCTGTTCGAGTAAGAAGTATCTAGGTTTATAGCTAGTTTTAATTTCAATTTATTTAATATTAAATAATATTAAAGCATATCAACACCAAATTGTATACATCCAGTAGCAGAGAGAAAGATGCGAAATTAAGGCCTTATTTACGACATGGAAAACTGTTCGATTTTTCCCCTTTTATTTTTAACAAAGAAAGAACTATGGTCTTATTCGATTAAATTTCTACAAGAAAGTTCCATTTTTATTTAATGCTGTTGAATCCTAATCATTCCATATAATTGCACTTGATGAAATCAAGTTTCGAAAATAATTAAAGTTATGATACTAAATTTAGATAAAAATACTTTAAACAGATTTAAAGAAGAGGAAAAAATTAAATTAAATAAAAAAATAAGTCATTCAGTTTGTGTCATATTCACTAAAACAATTGTAAAAGCAATTCCAAAGGACCTGAAGATAAAATTTTGATATGATAGTGACAACTTACCACACATCCAATTTACAGAACCATAGCTCCTTGCTGATACAAAATCAAATCCTTTTCGAAACAGACGATAACTGGTCGTGAAAAGTGGTTAGCCTGTGAAAATATAGAAAAAAAAGCAGCTTGATGTGAGCTATGACACCTTCACTCTAAAATTCTAAGACATACTCGAGTCTTAGGAAGGAAATGTGGACAATACATTAAATTTCTTAAGAAAGTCAACGAAAAACTAAATTCGGAAGATAGCATCAGCAACCATGCACGTTAAGTCTGTCCAATGTCATTTTCAATCCCGCAATATTTTATGGATCGTTATGGAGGGTGTTGACAACTAAGGTTTCGTGATCATGGCTTAGCGAGATTCAAAATTGAAAGTTCTGTCACCAATACCTCTGGTGTTAGCTTTCAGTGAGACGTTAACAAAAACAATCATAATCATAAGAACAAAAAATAGATGATTTAAACAAACATTCAACAAAAAGTATCTGGCCATGTTCAGTAGAAAGTATATCATGCAGCATCACGTTAATGAATGACCCCTTAATTCTATGGCCATTCGTCAACAAATGTCAGCACCAGTTTAAGAAATTCAGTCACATGTATTCCAGACTTACCGGCTTTTATGTAATGAACATTAACTCTCCTCGTAAACATGCTTGATGTAGATGAAAACCTAACAGCAATTGCGTTTTTCGCATTTAGAGAAAATACATTTTTCTAAAAATGTTATTAACAAATAATTTGGAAAAAGGTGGTAAATAAAGACACAAAAATACTTTATTCTGTAAAAAATATTATATATGTATGAAAATCAAAGTATTTTCTTATGATTCACAAATAGACATGTCTTTGCTTTAGATCTTATGTTATGACGGTGTGACAAATTAGATTGGGGACTTAAAATCAATGTGGTTATTTGATGCATTAATGTATGGTACGTTAAAACTGAATTAATTTGTGTCCTTATCTTCTTACTTTGAAAATTGTTTACTCAGCTTTATACATTTAAAAAAGTTTCTTTCTAAGTTGAAAAATTGATTACCATCCACATATTTGGAAATATACGAGGAATCTTCTATTGAAAAATACACCTATTTCAATTTCAAACTTCCTCTTAAAGTAAAAATGATGTCTTGTTGAATAAGTATTTGCTGCAATCAAAAGACAACTTTCCGTAATAAAAGTCACTTTTCCAGAAAAGGACTTGTAAATTTTAAGACGCAAGTTGTCCAAATACGTTAACTGAAAATGTGACAAATGTAAGGATTTCACGAATGAGGCTTTTTCCGATTGTAATTGCATTCCGTGTAGCTAAAAAACAGTCAAGTATTAATGATTTTGAGGAACAAGAAAAACTACATCGTTGAAAATGCAAAAATAACACTGCTGAAAGCTCTCCATTTGAAAATACAGCGCACTCCAAAGTATGAAGACGCATTCTAAAAGAAATTGCGAAAAGAACATATGCCATACTATATACCCTTCGTAGGAAATTATATGCATTGAATCTTATAGTTTTGAGTGGTTATGAAGTTTTCTATCGAAAAAATCGAGAGAAAACTTTTATCTATCTGTTTTCTCAACGTAGAATATATCGGAATATTAAATTCTCTCTCAAGAAATTATTACTCTAAAATACTTTAATCGAAATTCATATTGTAATATAATGTGTCTATTATGTTTAAAAAAACGGTTTCCTTTTTATCAAAGAAGAATAATAATTGCTTACTGAATTTTATGAAAAAAAACCCTTTTTATTAGTTAAAAATTCTTTTTCCTAACAACGTTGAAGTTAATTAAATAACACGTGGAAAGTACTAGTCATTTAGTTTTCCATTGCAACTCTCAATAGTATCTGTATGTGAACATTTTCTAAAGTTTTAAGACATCAAAGCATGTAATAAACTTTTATATTTATGCATAGAAAAAATATTCAATCTTCTTTGAATGAGGGAGAAGTTTGACATTTCGATTCTCAATCGAATAAGGCAGGGAAGTACAGGGGTTGGACAAAAATATGGAAACACCTTTTAAAAAACATGTTTCTTTGCTTAATATGGTGTAGGAAACCCGTTGGCATCCAAAACAGCTTGCAGTCTTCTCGGAATGGATAAATACAGTTCCTGTATGTGTGCCAAGGGAATATTATACCATTCTTCCTGCAAAACGGTGGCAAGTTCAGATAACGATGTTGGTGGTGGATAACGAGAACGCACTTTCCGTTCCAATGTAGACCACAAAGGTTCGATAATATTCAGGTCTGGTGACTGTGGTGGCCAGGGGAGATGGGACAAATCCTCCTCGTGCTCAGAAAACCAGTCCTGGACAATGTGAGCTGTGTGAACAGGGGCTTTGTCGTCTTGGAAGACACCATCACCATCGGGGAACAAAGTTTGTACCATGGGATGAACTTGATCTGCCAAAATGTTCACATAAGTCTTGGCAGTCATGTGCCCTGACACAGTTATCATGGGGCCAGCAGAGAACCACGATATGGCTGCCCAAACCATAACAGAACCCCCGCCATGTTTCACTCTTGGCAACAAGCAGTCTGTATTATAGGCTTGAGATGGCGTTCTCCAGACGTAAACTCGGCCAGAAGTGGGAAACAATGTGAAAGAAGACTCGTCAGACCATATTACACGCTTCCACTGCCCTATAGTCCAGGCTTTATGACTTAAACACCACCTTTTCCTGTTACGGGCATTAGCATCACTGATGAGTGGCTTCTCAATTGCAGCACGGCCAGAAATTCCCTGTTTATGAAGCTCCCTTCTAATTGTTTTGGTACTCACAGGGTTCTGTAACACAACATTCATTTCAGCAGTAACTTTTGCAGCTGTGGTCTTCTTATTTTTCGTCACAATTGCCCTTAATGATCGTCTGTCACGATCACTCAGCACACACTTTCATCCGCGCTGTGATTTAGCAGATGATGTTTTTCCGCTTTTCAAATATGCGGAATAAATCTTCGATACAGTACCTCTTGAAACACTAAACACCTCGGCTACCTTGATTACGGAAGCACCTACCATACGTGCTCCAACAATTTGCCCACGTTCGAAGTCTGTTAACTCTGACATAATGCAATGACAACCTTACATAACAGTACTCCGACAACAACTGAACTGTTTAGCACATTTACGAAGTTGTATAGGTGGCGTTAGTAGTCAAAAACGCCAGCGCCACCTACATATTTCATTAAAATCAATCTTTTTTTTCAAACATGCATTTTACAAGGTGTTTCCATATTTTTGTCCACCCCCTGTAACAGATAATGATTGGTTTGGGAGAGATATGTTATTGTTATACATTAACCGATGGTATTTCTTGAGATAATAATTATTACGAAATAAATTTATCAAGCAAAGTTTCAGTTATAATTACAGTTAAAACATAGATCTTTGCAAACAAATAATTAAAATCGATTAAGACTCTTTTGTTTGCATCTCGAAAATAAAAAAGGAATGGTCACATTCGTATATTCAGAATGTAGTCGTGGCTTGTCAACTGAGCATGTTTATTCTGTATCCTTCTTAACATACACTTATGTTGAAGATTAGCAAATATGTTATACTGTGTTTTAACATTTTAAATTAGTTATCTTCCATTCATTAATAATCTCAAATTAAATTATTTAAGGTATTTAGGGAACTTATTCCCAATCGCATTTAAAGAAACTGGGTTGAAAGAAACGTTTGTATTTCGATACGCAGCGTATAACTAATCCACAATTTATACATAAAATATGTTCAGTTGTAAATACTTCTGAACCAAACAAATTCGATAAATAGCTGTCACTGATGAATTCCATAAAACAATTAAAAATGTTCAGAATATTAGTTTCAAAACATAGAACTTCGTTTTAGGTTTAAATTAAATATTTTTCTTCATAGTTTAATATGTACTTTGTTTCAGTTGAGTGACGCAACAGGCAATCCTCCCGTATTTAGGGTAGGTATATATGTACGTATTTATTTTTATTCTGCCACTTGAAACCGATCATTCTTTTCTATTAAATATATACAATTTTTTTATTTACATTCTATTTATAGTTGTTGCAATCCAAATCAATTAGTGTGACAATATTTAATGGAATTACGGTTCGAATTCAATTATTAGTATGGTTCTGGAATGTGGATCAAAAATGAAAATATTTTATTGATTAAACAAAAAATAATTTTCTTGAAGAGCTTATTTAATGTCTTACAACCCTCCAAATATATGCAGGATCAAAGGTATAATATTTCTTCTCTTCATTTCCACATACAAATTAATTATTTATTTCTCAATTATTAAGAGAAGGCATTTAGAATTTCACTATAATAACTCCTCTCTATAAACGTGCTTGCCTAATTTATGTTACGGAATTATTTTTCTTGAAAAAACAAAAGAAAATTAATTTAAATTAAAAAAGATCAATATATTAAAAAGAAAAAATAAATAATTTATGATTATATATTACGTTCACTAATATACTTTTAAAAATTTTTAAATGATATTTTCTTTTATAATGATATTTTCTTCCCTTTTTTTTTCTTGATAATTCCTTACTTTCTACCCATTTCGAGAAAAATATATTTGCATAACCAAGTCGTCATTAATACATGGCTGCTGCTCGGTTCAAAAACGTACCCTTTTTATTCCAGATACCAATACGTGATGTAAAGTCCATTATCTACGAAGACATAGTTCGGAAAAGAGCACACAAATGCTGATTTCTCAAACCTCAGCCAATCGTGAGCGTGAATAAAAGAGCGCCATGTAAAGGGCTTGTGGTCCAAAGACCATATATACTAGATTCTGAAACCAGATCATGAGTTTGAATCGTAATAACACCGTTGATAAATGAGTTTTCTAACATGAGTTTTCTTTCGAACTTCATACTGTGACGCCCGTCCGACCCGGGCGTCCTCTTGTGTCATCACTAGATTCAATTATTAAACACTACGACACAAATAATTACAGAATCACCAAAACAATTCTTCAACAATTTATTAGTATATATTTACTATGACAGAAATGGCTATGCACTCCAGAGGAATATTTCTATTAACTTTAATTTAACCCACCAATAGTAATCTAACAGACTCTTACCACTAATCCTTCCTCGACTGCAACTCAGACTCTGAATCAACTGCTGAAACCAGCGGTAATTACTTCTTACAACAATCTTTAATTTTAACTTTCTCTTTCCACTCCTCCTTCCGCTTATCTGTAACTTCAGCTTTACTTTCCCTACAGCCTCTCTCTTTCAACCTCTCTACTCCTTCAGATCCTCTTTCAGATACTCTTGCTACTTTCAGTCGGAGTTTATATATTTCCAAACCCAACCACTTCCCTTCATTCCTAACTGCTTTACATACTAACTTTACGTATCACGTTTCATTTTTGGTTGGGTAAAGGTTGTTTAGCGAAAGCAATCAATCTCAATTAAAAGTCCCCAAGGTTAGTGAAGAGAAACCGCGAATAGCCCAATGTCACAATACTTTACGTAATATGAATTTTAATACCTTAAATCTTAAGAATAAAAGGGAACTTTGAGTCAAATTAAATTTATACAATAAATAATTTCAATAATTTATTTTATTATTTGATGTTTGGTAAATTTATCATCGAAAATAAATATTTTTAAATTTTTTAGCTCAACTAAGCACTGTAAAATGAAAGAATATTGACTTACAAAAGAAGTAAATTAATTCAAAATGCTTTAAAAATTAAGAACATATTTTTAACCAAATACAGAATGGGAGAAGGCTATGTTGTATATATCTATTTGTAACATTTTTTCAGTGTTTTGATTTTTCGATGAATCGGGGCAAAATTTTATTCTTTAATTGATCAGTTTTAATCAATTAATTTTTATTAATTATAATTAAATTATTTTGTGGTCGTCGAAAATAATTGTGTATAAAAATTTCAATTCGAGTGCTTTCAGATATGAGAAAAACGCTGTAAAATTCAAATTAAAGGTTGAACAAGAACCTGTACATTATGATTCATGTTCGTACCAAAAACTCACACTGGTTGGCCGCTTGTTAGAAAATTGGAAGAAAAAGTAGGAAATTCTGTTGTACAAATTCCAGGTAAACCTATCTCAATCTACAGATCATTTCCTTAACCATCTGTCCATTTTGAAGTAAATTCTACCAAGAACTATTCAATATGTTTGCCTTCAATTGTAGTTAAAATATATTTTTCAAACATATTATTTATAAATTTTTCTCTGGCTGACATGAGGTGTTAAATAAAAATTGAAATTATTTTGTATGATAAATATTATTAAATATATTAAAAATGAATTATTTCTGGCAATTTACAAACGGATGTTTTTTTGTTAGACATTGCATTATAAAGTTTTGACAAAACGAGATTTCTGAAATCAAATAGATATTTTTATCTTTTGCAGTTACATATGATATGAAAATAACAATTAATTATTGAATATTATATTTTTTTACAAAAAAATATACACTCTTAGCTTCATAAATTTGTGAAATATATTTCTAAGATTTGAAAAAGAAATCGTCAATTTATTTTAAATTGTATAAGAATTGTTACATTTATTAAAGGATCCTTTTAAATTCAAGGGGAAAAAAACTATTCTCTAGATCGAGAGAAACTTTTCAAAATAATATAATCTCGATATAATCATGATTCCTCTTTTAATCTGTATTTTCCTTAATGAAAGGGCAATGTTCCATAACAAATGTCATTTATGCATACTAACATACAGTTTATAGAAATGTGTGATACACTTTTGCATCGCAGCTCATAATTAAATACAAATTGATGTATACCTAAATTCTTTATGTATTATGATTTTTTTTTATTTTTTTGATACAATGAAAAAGTCTGATATAATATGTGAAATTTTGTTCGTTTATTAGAAGATATTTAAGCACTAGTATTCTTTTAACATTAAAACTGCTAACAGTGCCTGTTAATTTACCACTACAACTAGCCACAGCATTCGTAATCGTAACTCTAAATACTACATTTGAATTTTTTGTTAAGCTTAAAACATTTATGTAATTTATAATTTCTTTTCGTTAGATCGAAATATTTGATTGTCTCAGAATAAGGGAGCAAGTAATAATTCGATGAACAATCGAAAAACTGAACAAGAAATTGAATAATTTGTGAACGTCATGGTACAATTAAATCTGGTATCCCAGTGAGGAGAATATATACCCTTGAAAATGTGTATGTATATTTTACACTTGTATTTACATTTACAATGCATCTCTTTGTGAACAAATAATTAAAATATTCTGATATTTTATTTCTGTCATAGAAATAAAAATGTCAATGTTTATAATTATATATTTGCAACTGGTCCTGGCCTGTCAGTTGAATAGTGTTTTCACTACATCCCCCCCTAAATTGTTATACTTTGAGTATTACCAATTATTTAATGTCTTTGGTAACGTTTTAATAAGAGATTTTAGAAATGCCATTAAACGCAAATAAAGTTTTTAAAAGATATTTAGGGAATTTAATCCTATGACGCATAAACATTGATTTAAAAGAAACTAGTTTCAAAGAAAGGAAACAGTATTTATTCTAATAAAGTGAATTCTATAATTCGGCGTTAAATCTAATAATTCTTAACAAAAAATCTAATGAGCGCAAGAAATTTGATAAATAGCGAAATTCATGTTTTCCATCAAAACAAATAATGATTTTCAAAAAAATTAGAGTGAATATTTGGAAGTTTTTTGTTGGCTTTAATTTAATAGTTTTGCTTTTTTACTTTAATATACACTTTGCATTTATTTAAGAGACCCATTACATATTACAGCTTTATTTATGAAATTGAAAAATGCACATATTTTATTTCGTCCTGCTGCTGGAGGAACAAAGGTTGACCATGTTTGGATATTTACAAAAAGTTCTTAATCTTACTCTGATTAATTTAGTTTCAAATCAAACCGTTATGTAAAATTGTACATATCGTTCGTGGAAAACCAGATTCCAAAGGACATGAAAATAATAGATTTTAATCTATCATTCGAGAATGTTGTCTAAAGAGATATACAGTCTTATGATTAAACAAAATTAAAAACATACAAATAATGAATCTAAGGTATAAACCCCATACAAACATTTACATGTACCAAATTGTAATGTTTTATTTCCTTGTTTCATCATAATGAAATTACTTTTAATTACCTCAAATATTAAGTAAATTATTTTTAATTCACAAATTTCACTTTTATTACTAAAC
>BMAW01122813.1:76056-115268 GCA_019974015.1 Nephila pilipes | reverse complement strand
TACCAAAGTTTTTTTTAACTCTAAAAATTATGAATATTTTTAAAGTCATTATTATTATGTATTGAAATTATCCGTGCAAATAATATAACGATCAAACAAAAAATTAGGTATATCTTCATTTTCGTCTTCAACAGAATCCTTTGCTTCATGACAAAGAGCTGTATTTGTATCGATCGTTGATAGAGGGCCATGAACTGTATCTGCGTGACTATATTGCCCAAGGGAACATAAATTGCATATTTTTGAAGAGAATAATGGTAATAAATATATCACGTTGGAATTTTATGCATAAATTTGTTGACAGGTTGCCATAGCGTTAATGAATAGTTTTGATGATGTTGGTAGTTACACTGAATAGTCACGTATAGTAAGAAAAAAAAAAGTAGCATTAACTATTCATCAAAATGATTTTAAAAACGTTTTTGCATGACAAAAAAAAAAAGAAATTTCTTTGAGTAACATAGATTGAATGTTTTGGGATTTTGGATAGGTAATATATATTTAAATTTTGATACATGCAAAATGGAAGAAATAATAACTATTAGACTATAATTTAGCAGAAGCAGAATTTTCAATACTTTTTTCTAGAGTAATAATAGTTTGGGTTTATATGCGTTTATGTCGTGATAAAATTGTACAACAGGTATTTGACCTCGATTTAAACTCACTTTCTGAGACAGAAAAACAAGAAAAATGTCACACCTCTGGGTTTTTTTTTCCAATATAAAAATGTGATATTCATCTGTTATGAATTTTTTAGATTCTTATTCTGTGAAGAAGTGCTTTTCAATTCGTCATATCTTAGATACTTAAATGTTTCATACTTAATAGAAACCTTAAATCATTATGGAATCTGAATCATTTTCTCTGAATTTATATGGACAGCCTTTTTGTAGCTTTGTTGTTGTGGATATAAATTTTAGAAATGTAATACCCGAAAAAATTATTTATGAGGTTACTTAAGAATAAAAAATGTTATAGTAGTGTTGTGAGGGTAAAAATTAATAGTTATTTAAATTTACCGTGTATTATACATAGAAAAGGTTTAGCTATTATATGTAGAAAGTTATCTCACGTAAAGTAACTAAATAATATGAATCGGAAGCAGACGATATTTATATATTTTGCTTTAGCAATTATGATAATATATAAGTTTAAAAAACATTTGGCATCTTTTCATTCTTTACATCTTCTTTTACATAATCATTATTATTCTACTTTTACACAATAACTCATGGCATCATTATTAATTATATCGTATTTTTTTTTGGAAAAATCCATACAAATGTTCGAACATATTTGATAAAAAGAATTTGAGCTGGGTTACTAAAATGATATTTATATTTTTCGCTTTGACAAGTTATTTGGCTTTGAATTATAGGAATTTACATCAGTAATATACATATTTATCATCGATTATATTTGTTAGAATGACTGAAAATAAAATTTAAGGGTATATTATTATCGTAATAGTTATATAGTAAAATTAAGTCTCATGTGTTTGAAAAACTTCGCATTCATTTAAGCAGTTTCGTGAATTCAATTAAGTTTCTTTTCCTTTAATTTAAAAAAAATTACTTTATTTATTTGAAACATTTTTATCTATGGAATTCCTTACTTTTTTTTTCTCGTGGTCGTAGTAGCCTGGTGGTTATAGTCGCAAGCAAACGGTGATAAACAATCAGTCAATCAATAAATACATTTGTTGTTATATACATTTAAAAAGTTATATTTTTCGTTCCTTTACTTAAGAGTGTCTTGTTGGACTATTCATGCTCCAGGAATGTATTATAAGCCTAATAAGTATGTTCTAAGCTGTTGGTGTGATGAAACTTTTGCATCGCCGACCCCCTCAGCTCGAAAAAACCTCCCTTAAAGTATAAATTATCATTAATTTTTTTCAAAGATTTGTTTGTAGTTATTGTATTTTCTATTATAATTTGTTCGTGTATTCCTTGGACATCTTTCAAATGCCCCTAGGAGTGTACCAGAGTTTCTTTTTAAAAAATTATGATTTAAAACAATATTTGTTAGATAATAATGGTATTGTGTTTATATATAATAATAACATATTTACTCTTTTTCAATCATTCATAATCAGACAAATAGTTAACGCCGGCTGGTTCAAGAGAAACAGAGACATTTAATCAGCCCCACCATGGAACAAATCATTCAAAAAATTCCCCTTAAATTCTTTAATAATCTCATGACTATCAACAATAACACACTCTTAAATATCTGTAACTATGACCCAGTACAAAAATTAAAATACCCCAAAATATTCTCTTAAATTTTTAAATTTCACTTTTTAACTATCAACACATAAGAACACACTAACACAGAAACGATAGCTCTGCCCACCCTACCCAACCAACAGACCAATCAGAATTCACATTCTCGCCACAATTGTACCCAACTTACTCAAATTCACAATCTCAAAAGTACAACCACGAAAGGCACCTACCCTATTGGTCGGCTGAAAAAGTCAGTCACACACACCCTGCTCTTCCCTCATCTTAACATTCAAAATAGTCTCAAAACAGCTTTTTCACAATCCTTTTATTAAATACTTTTTATTCATGCCTTTTTAAAACTTAATTTTCCCTTCAAATAGACATCTAAGTTTTTAATTTTTCTCAATATTATCTTACAATTAACTTAAACTAAACGCAGATCTGGGGTGGAAAAAAGCCATAGTCATGTCATCAAGTGAGTCACCTGATATGGAGATTAAGAGCTGAAAGGCTCAGGCGTTCCAGCAGCATCTCGGCAACAATTATTTCAATCTTTCATTAGAGGAACGTAATAATTAAAATTTGAGATATACTATTTTATTTTGAGATAGTTACAATAAATACTTTACATTTTCATAGTAATTTCATAAATATACAATTTGTGTTTGCAAAATTTTTAAAAAAATACTAGATGTCTTACAAATTAAAAAAAAAAATGACACTATAATAAAGCAACAATTTCAAAATAATCTAATACTGTGGCTTGGATAATATTTGCTCTAAAAATAAGTGGTTGTTAATTAGGAATGTAATGTCAAAACTTGTGTTTAAAATTCATTTGTTCACAAAAGAAAATTTGTATTCTGCCAATGAATAATAATGAGAATGATCCAGTTAGATAATCACAATGGTGTTCCAGTGAGACAAGAATTCTAAATGAATCAATAGAATGTAAAACAGAAAAGAACTTCTATGCGTGACTAAAGCAGTTTAGGAAAAATAAACTAATTTTTTTATTTTATGTTGGTGTTAAATACTGAAAATTCGATTTTTGCACAAGAATCTGTGAATCCAGGAAGAAATATAATGAGTTGGAAATGTCATTATGTTGTTGATAATGCTTAGTGTTGATGAATTTTAATGACGTAGTGCAACAAAACTGCCCTTAATCATTATGCACGAAGCTCAAAAAAGTCATTATAGCTGCATAAATAAATACTTTTTAGAAGGAACTTATAAATATATAGTGTTTTGAATATTTTTAATCTGATTGTCCAAAGTATGGATTTTTCTATTTCTCTATGAATTTTTTGGTTTTTAATCTTATTTGTTCTTATGGTTTTTGCAAAATTTTACTGTATGATAATTACGTGTTTTTATGACATTTTTTCTGGAGGTGAATATCGAACCTGTAAAACCAGTTTAAACCTGCAAATCTGTCGTAAGCCAGAATCAATATATATATTTATATATATATATATATATGTATATATATATATATATATATATATATATATATATATATATATATATATATATATATATATATATATATATATATATATATATATATTTTTCTTCTTTTTGGTTTATTTCTCCTATTTATTTTCAAATTTTTCATGCCTAGATTTGTACTTTTGTTTACTTTGTGGTTTATCTTTTTGTTTAGTTTCTGGTTTTTTTCAGTTAAAGTGCCTGAGGTAGCCCAGTGGTCATTCGCTGCTGGCGGTTTTCGTCGAGTCGTAGGTTCGAGCCTTAATGCCCCTAAAGACCAGCTGTGCAGCCAAGGCTAATGAATGATAAATATGGTAGGGTTGAAAGTCCCCTCCCCGTTGGAATGATGTGGAAGTTAGGAGAGGGGGACAGATCAGGAGTCGTCCTCGTAACTTGATCGTGGTTCTAAATTACGAGGTTTGTCATCAATAGCCCACATGCTTCATGTGCAACGTTAATAAAATCAATCAATTCAATCTGCTTCAACATCTATGCCTAAAAAAGCATCTTATGTGAAAATTACGAGGTCCATCGCCAATATCCCTCGTGATGCTTTGAGTGCGACGTTAATAAAATCAAAACCAAAACAAATTTTTCTGTTATATTCTCTTTCTTAATAGTTTGGGGATATAACTTTCTGGTTTCTTTGTTTTAAAACATATATTTTTTCCCCTGCATATTCTAAAAGCTTATATGAAAAAATTGTCCTTGTAATCTTAAGGAATTATATTTAGCTTACATAATTTTCAAGAATATTTTAACAATTTTATTATTTTTAAGGAAATATTATATATACAGTTTCTGACTTCACATTTAAATTATATATATATATATATATATATATATATATATATCTCTTTCTATATATATATATATATACATGCATACACATATTTACATATATATTCATTTTGACCATCTCGGCACCACACTATCTTCTATTCTCTTTTTAAACTTCTGCTTAATGGGAGTAATCATTTAACTACAACCTTGATTTCTCCCAAATTTCATGTTTTGGCAAGTTGCTGACGTAAGCTCATCAGGTCACAAAACTTAACCAATTGGAGTATGAATGCAAATCGTGTGATTGATTAGAAATTTTTGGAACCCTAGATTGTGGAGAAAGTCGATGTTTCTGGCTTAAGGATCTTCTCAGCATATCACGCAATCTGTGCTAGTTCTGTACTTGTGTTCCGTACTCAACTTTTTCTATTGCAAAGTCTTACCTGCATGTAATTGTAGGTAAGATAATGTCATAAAAATGTAATGAAAATATTCATCGTCGTAAAAATGTAATTATATTGCTAAATTTTCGAGGACAAGAAGGGAAAAATATGAAATTCAAGACTTTCCTATAATCTATATAAGGGAAAAATATGAAATTCAAGACTTTCCTATAATCTATTCATACACGTATTTAATGTTGAGTTATTTGGGTTTGATAGCAAGCAATCTAGCCACATTCGACCATCGAAAAGATTTAATAGGTGAAGAAATCGCCAAATATAGAAATGAAAAACTCCAGAAAATAAAGATTATCAGAAATTACCTACATAAACAACAAAATTGATATTAGTCATACTTTCTATATATTACTTAATATTTCTTCTGTTTAAAAAAATATAGCTTATTGTGTAAGTGCTATTATATCAGCTTAAGTGGTTTTCTTTTTTCTTGATATCGCACTTGTAAGAAATGTTTAGAGTTTTTTCTTTATTAGAAAAACATAAATGTAAAATGTAATAAATGTTATGAGTTACATAAAATATGTATAATATAAGCACATCATGCATTAAATTAAAATAAAGTAAAGCTTTGAAAACAATAAGAAACATTCATGAGCCTTTGATGTAAAAACATTTAAAGGTGTTTATAAAACATTACAACTATTTGGAAGTGTAACTTTTTCATCACAATCATCATATTTGACTGATGATTGTGATGAAAAAGGTCAGGGTGAACCAAGGCCCTTTTATTTAAAGATTCCTCCAAGATAGCTTGTCTTTTGCCTTAGTCTCTAACTGTCAGTTTCTCTCTCCAATCACCTTAAAATTGATTCAAACAGAATCAAGCTACCGTAGTTTTCGTCTTCCTCTATTTCAACTAGTAGAGCGCTTTGCAACAAAAAAAAAATTATTAGATTTTTTGCATCCATTCTAATAAAATGAGAAGTCTGGTTTATTCGTTTCACTTTAATACGTTTAATGATATCATGCTCTTTAAAAATTCTATGAATTTCAAAATTAAAGCTTCATCGCCAAAGACCATTTTCTCTGACGTCACAGAGAATATTTCTGAGAAAATTAAGTCTCATAAACTACAATTTTGTGCCAACCATTTTTTTTATTAAATTATTAAATTCCTACTATTAGCTCACGTTCTCCCTATATATATATATATATAATTTTGTGAAAATGCAGTGTAGCCCAACCACTTGGCGTGTCTTCAAAAATTGCTAAACTTGGCGATTTTTTTTTGGCTGAACGTTAAGTCCTCGAAGTGGATCAGGGTAGCCACATTTGTGAAAATACCGCCAAATAATTCTTGTCGCCAAGGGTGGTTGGGCTAAACTGCATTCCAACCATTTAATTTACCGGATGAATTAAGAAACAAACTAATGCTTCTACTATATCATTTGTCTTGCAATGACAAAGTTGGTAATGCTTCGGCGTAGAATCTTCGTGCCCTCGGATCAAATCTCGTCAAAGCATAAATTTTTTTTTATTTGATTTTCAAATAATTAATTTTAGTTTTATATGGGAGAAAAAAAATTTCTCCTATGTAAGATATTTATCAGGATATAAATTTAGGAATAAATACCGTCAGTGACGATGCGTGTAGATTGCGGGAAAAAAATTTATTTTGTCACTTAATATTGAGATTCTCTCGTATGTATATATATATAATTATATTAATTGTAATTATTTAATAAAGTATCTAAAATAAAATTTTTCTTAAGTAGGAACTTAAGTAGGAATTGGCTTTTAAATATTTTTTATATTACTTATTAGTTAGAGGTAAAGCTTCTGAGCCATACGTTAGGACCAGTCTAATGAAAATTTTATAAGAAACTTTGTTTTTCTAGAGAGAAAACAGGTTATTTGTGAAGAGTAGAATCCAAAGAACATTTCGATTGTTAGCGAAATATGATTTCGGATCTCAGAATTGATGTCATTTTTTGTTTTAAGAGATCCAAGGTTATTAAGACATGGTGCAGTTTCAAAGTCATAAGGGTTGTTGTTAAATGATTTAATATATCCCTAGACGGTGTTTCCATCTCAGGAATATTCATGGTTTTTAGACTCATTTGTTGTCAATCCTATACAATTTACAGTAATCTCTAAAGGAGAGAATACTTCTTTCGATGCTAGGATATTATGAATATCATCAGCGTTAGCCAGAAGCTTAACTGATTTGTTAAAGATGTTTCCTCGAGTGTTGATACTTAAATCATGAATAACCTTTACCGGAGTAATATTGAAGAGAAGGCATGAAAGATAATCATCTTGTCGAACACCATTATTAACGCTTAAGCCCTCTGAGAGGGCACCCATGAATTTAATTTTATAGTTAGGGCCACTGAATGAGTACGTAACTTAATAATATTTTTAAGAAATTAGTGCCCCATTCATTTATTTTGGATTAAGATCAAATGATTATGTTTTAAAACTACTGTTACAGTTATTTTACTCTATTTTTATATTCTTCATTATTGGCGATTATTTTGGATTACCATTGCTGAATATGAAGAAAGAAATAATGATTTGAGCTATGCAGTTTAAAGGAAATAATACTTTATAAATAAATGAGTTAAAAAAGATCAAAAATAAATATATTATTTTTCTAAAATTTTCTATTGACATTAAATAACTATATTTAGAAAGCAGGGGAAACAAATAAAAATACTAATAAATGACACACATTACCTATTACTAATGTTATTGTAATGGTTACTATATGAGTTGGATTCGAATTCATTTTCTTTTTCGATGACAAAATTGCTTTAATACAACCAACAGAAGACTCAAAAAATCATACTTGCGTGCCTTAATGCTATTTTAAAGGAAATAAATTGTCTATTTGTGTGGTTTTGTATTGATACTAAATATCCAGCATTTGGCACTTCCGAGAAAAATCTATGGACTTGGAAAGAAGCAGAATGGCAAATGGCTCCCACGGGAGGGAAACGAGAGTGTTTGCTAGCAAACTGAGAAATTATGAGTTCTTTGCATGAAAACACATTTCTCTTATGAGACAATTTAATGACCACGCTTATCTTGCATTGTAAGTTTTGTCTTCAATAAATTCTGAATCCTGACATTTTGTATTGGTTTCGAATAATTAACACTTGACGTTTTTAAAGACAAATTCTACGCAAAAGAAGAGCTAGCAAATGGACTGTCAAGCAAAGCGTGCGGATAATGGCATAGATTGAATGCAGTTACAGTGTAGCAGGCCTCTGTGCTGTACTTGAATAATATATATTGCCAACGCATCTTCCGAAAGATATATTATAGATTCCTCTATCCTTTGAATAACCCCCATTTCACATTAAATTTTTAAAGGAGTTGGAAGACGTACATGGGATTAAACAGGTGAGGAAGAAGTATCAAAGAATTATGTACTTGTGATTTTATTGCAAATTATAAATCTCTTTTCTTTATGTGGACGAGATTAAAATGAAAGCAGGGACACATAGGACACATAGGAGTTGGAAATACTCTCAAATGGCGTTGTTTTATTAAGTGTCGGGTTTCAGTTCCAAGTACTTAAAATTGTTTTATGCGGAAGTTTGTATTACTTAGCCTTTATTTAACAGAATAGTTTTCTCAACAGACCGAAGAAAAACTTTATATTTTCATTCTAATTTACAACTAGTTTCTATTTGTAATTAATCAGGTTTATACTTTTTATTAGTATTAGTTTTAATTGTTTGAGGTAAAAATCGATCGTAAAAATTGTTAAGTACCTTTTTAAAAATCTGAGTAATAAATTTAAAAAGAAAAAAAAAGCAGATGTATTCATTGACATTTGTTTAATCTTCTCTTGTATTTATCTTTGTTTTTAATCTTTGATAAGCTAAATATCGTTGAATTTATTTTTGTTTTCTTTCTTAGTTCAACTTTGAATATTTTTCATCAGTTTAACCAAAATGCTTTATAATAACGATTAAACCATTCATCATTGAAATTTAACGAGAGATACAAGTTTAAAATTAAAATATAGTAAAAATGTATGAATGGATTCTAATTACCCTCACACTATCATTTTTTTCATTTACTCATTATTTTATGAAAAATAAGGCTTCAATAAATAGCATAAATGCGATTATTGGGAAAACTGATTTCATCTTTTATACCCTAGAATATTCGTTGATATCCTTTTTTTTTAAAATAATGTTATCATATTTCAATCAATATTGATACAACTACATCTGATTCATCTCATGATTACAT
Source organism: Nephila pilipes (assembly GCA_019974015.1). Classification (NCBI taxonomy): domain Eukaryota; kingdom Metazoa; phylum Arthropoda; class Arachnida; order Araneae; family Nephilidae; genus Nephila; species Nephila pilipes. The sequence goes on along the minus strand of BMAW01122813.1, from coordinate 106,084 downwards.
TACAAAGATCTGTACCAGTTTCGGTTATATTCCACTTATTATGTTTATTATTTAATTGATTTTATCAAGTGGAAATATTATTATGAATTTTCATAATAATAACATTATGAATTTTCATCAAGGACCCATTCAAAGTATGTATGTGTGTACTTTTAATTATCCTTATATCAGGATTACTCATAATTTTTAGAAAAGGAGCATAAAAAACACTTAAATTTCGTAAAAAAAAAAAATAAACGTATTTATATTGTGCTTAGCATGACTGTATTAATTGCAAGGTATTTCATCGTTCAATGTATATGTTTATATAGTTGCCATTCTTTAAAAGCACGCATAAAAATAACTTTTTTTTTTTTTTTTAAATCATTCAAACATTCTTATTCAACACTACAGAAATAACTCCTTTTAAAATTATCTCTAAAGAATATGACCAAAGGCATTTTTTTTAGTTAAAACGCTGAAAAGTTAACATATTTTTAAAAACTTCTTTAAAAAGGAAAACATTATAAGACTTTTTCCATCTATAAATGAAGGAAAATACCATAGAATCACCTGAACTATGGGTATTCATTTATTCAGAATATTTTCCAAGAAATTGTAAAAATTTGAATGACAAAAAGGAGAACATTAGATAAGTTAACTTTACAAATACGCATAAGTCTATCAGTAATATATATCAATAGATGTTGGATTAGGTTTAATTGAAGATACAATACAAATCTGAATAACAGGGTTTAGTGACAAACAGAGCAGTTACATTTCGCTAAACATTTTCTCAGAGTGAGAATACATGCCTTAAATACATACCTCATGGGCAAAAATTTAACGGGTGATAGAAAACATCTAAACTAACAATTTTCAACCTATAAGGCAAAGGTGGAGAGAAAAAGTGGACGACTAGCCCGTTCACTCCCAGCGTATCACATACGATACTCTCGCGTTTTCTCTCCTGTGCCCAGCGTATCACGGGCTATACGCTTCGTGAGTGTCTTCTACGGCCCAGCGTATCAATAGAGATACGCTTGATGAGAACGTTGTATTTGATTTTTTTAATGTTACTAGATGGCGTTACAATACCGTGAAAACTGTATAGATAAGTTATTTGGAGTATTGACCTTGGTGATATGGGCTTGGATTTCACTTCTGGCTATCAGGAGGGGGGTAATTGTTAAAAGCACGTGTTGCGGCGCGGCTCTTTAAATGTAATGATATGATTTAAAGGGTGCACTAGCTTTCAGTTTACTTTTTTCTTTCTTTCTTGCTTCTTAGAAATTCGAAGGAGAATTTATAGCCCTTTATGGGGGTTAGGGCTTTTGGTAGCAGATGCCCTCAGCTGTTCGTTTCATTCAGTCAGTTTTTATTTGTAGTCACAGTCATGAAGAAAAGAAAGTACTTAACTGATACTGAGATTTGCGAAATAATGAATGAATTTGACAGTAATGTTGCGGAAATAATCTAAATCTGTGCATAGCCATTAAAGGAAAAAAAAAAAGGACGAAGAAGATGTGCCCTTTGCTCAAAATCTTACGTGAAGCGTCAAAAGTTGACAAAATATGTGTATAAGACACGTAATGTTGGACTATGCATTGAAGATTTTTTTTTATAAAATATACCATACAACAAATAAGATTAATTTTTTATATCTTAATATTCCATGTAATGGTACATCATTACACCAATAAATTTATGATACAAATGTAAGTATATTTTGTATTTTCTTAAAAGATATGATTTTTATGTAATAATTTTATGTGTAAAACGTACAATTTTCGATTAAATCTTTTTTTCTTTCGTATATATTAAGCTTAATGCATTTTAAATAATATATGTAAATACCAAAATATTCTAATGAATAGAGGAATTTTTTTCGCGAATTAGGCTGAATATCTAAAATCGTCTGGGCACAGCGTGACACTCCGCGGTAAGAAGCCGTGGGCACAGGGAAACACTTCAAAGGGTAAATGGTCACTTCACGGCCCAGGCACCCGATGAAATCTATCGTCCATCAATTTACTACCCTGCTTAATGCCCTTAACATTAAATATTCCGTTTTTGCAAAACAAAGGCTGAGGACCCCATCCTTTAACGTAAAAAGTATAATTAAGTGGAAATTTATCACACATGCGTAGTTTGCGCAATTGCTTTTTTTATTCTTAAATTGCCAGACTAAAAATAATTAAATAAGTATAAGTAATTCTTTTTTTTTTAAATCAGGTTCGTATTTGAAGACAAAGTTAAAGTTATATTAATATTTCTGAGGGTAAAATAATATGTAATTAATAAAAGCTCGAAGTGTTTTTACTTCTTTTGATTTCATATACAAGTAGCAGTGGTACTTAACACATCGTTAAGGCATAGTAGGTATTTTAACATTTCGAGTTTAGTTAAGAGCCTCAAGTTTTTACAAATTATATATTATTTTATACATAGTAATTTTATTCCTTATAATCCATCTTTAAATAAAAGTTTGCTGAAATTTTTTGTACTTATGTTTATTAATATGACACGTGCGTCTCGTATAATACGATTCGTTTAACACAAGTTTCTGTGGGAGCAATTCACCACTCAAATGAGAAATTGCTGTATATCATATTTTGGCTTAGTTTAGAGACTCATTAATCATCTAACGTATCTTTTGCATATTGTGGGGTAACTTGGTCCGTGATAAAACATACTGCACATTCAGTAATTTTAAAGCATTAGAATACCATTACAGACTGACAGCAAAGCGATTCTAGAGGAAGCTGCATTATTATAATTAATGTATAATGTGACAACAGTTTTGCTATCGCTATGTTGACTCGAAATACATATATAGTTAAAAATTGTTTTCTTTTTCGGTATAAGTTAAAAGCCCTTACTGTCAATTTTTATAAATTTTCATTTTTATATCAATTAAAATATGGATTAGTATAACTCTAAATCCTCTTCGGAGAAGCATGTAGCGTATTTATATTGACTAACCAAACATTTTTATTTCATAAATTGACAGAGGTAAACAGTGGTAAATATTTCCCTTAACTTGTGATTTGTGACGTCATTGCTTATTAACGTTTCTCTGAGAAGCAACATGATGGCTATTGGTTATACTTTTGAACTTTAGTCACTAGACAAGGGAAATACCCTGAGCTATCCCTTCAATTTCTAAATTTTTCACTATACCACGAGATGACGGGATTTTGACCAAATTTAAAGAGCATCAGCCCCTCTAAATGGCAAGTCTTTAGTGGCATCAAGGCTCGAAAGTCACAACTAGAAGGAAATCACGTCGACTGAGTAGTGTAGTAACCGTGGTAGCCACACGACTATTAGGCTACCGAGATCACGATTTACTATGCCATTTTAATTAATTGAAACCGATGGTTTTAAGAACTAAACCAAAAAACCAACAGGTGGTGCTATCCGTCATAAGACTTTTTCCCAACCTCTAGTAGTTTGTAGTATGCGTGTGTATGTATGTTGCGTGTTGTGCACATGTCTTACATGTATCCCTTATAAATATTGTTGGGATGTATATCCGCCTGCTGTGAACTGAACCCAATAAAAGAACCATGTTCTTCAAACCTTCTAATCTTCATTCAAAAGATTCCACGCACTCATGCCACGCGCTACATAATGAATTAATTTTAATTAAAATTTACCAATTAAGAACTTCTTATTACTTAATTGCAACAGGAAGTTCGTAATTGGTAATTTTTAAATTTAAACGAGTTTCGTTTAACTTAAAGCTAATTTTATCTGCGATTGACATACACGTCATACATATAATATACATGTTATACAAATAATTTACACGTCATGTATATAATATACACGTCATACAAATAATATATACTATACACACCATACATATAATATATATGTCATAATACACATAATATACTAGTCATATACATAATATTCACAACTTAATACACACCATATACTCGTCATACATATAATAAACACACCATATACTCGTCATACATATAATAAACACACCATATACTCGTCATACATATAATAAACACAATATAATACACGTCACATAAATAATATACACATCATAATACACGTCACATATGTAATATACACATCATAATACACGTCACATATATAATATACACATCATAATACACGTCGCATATATAATATACGCATCATAATACCCGTCACATATATAATATACACGTCATAATACACATAATATACACGTCATGCATATAATATACACATCAAGAATACTATTCTTTTAGAGAAACAAAAAGCACTTATATCCTTATATTAATTGAAGATATCTAATCCGAAATATTGATTCTCATCTTCCCTTAGTCGTGCATTTTACATAGTGATATATTTCTTAATTGGTAGTATCCCGCTTAAAGCATACACTCTTTTAAAAATACAATAATTAAATATAATAACAGGGACTGTACAACATTTTAGCAAAATACAAATTAATAATAAGTCAATGCACAAATGAGAACATATATTTAGTAGTTATTATATATCTTAAAATATTTTTCTGCACTTTTTTTATGTGAGTTTTCGATTTGTGTGTGGTTTTATTTAAGCTTCAGGTTTGACTAAAATCTGCATTAAAATTCGTCAAAGAATGAAACTCACGAGTACATAAACAAGCAATAAAATCAGAAATCAATAAAACAAGCAATCATATCAGAACAAATTCTTGATCAAATATTTTATACTTGATATGACTAACTTTACTATCAAATAAGTCTATTTGATTTTTAAGCGTTTATGATTTTAAATATCTGCACACTTAGGAATAGAAAACAAAACGAAAAAAGTTCAATGCAAAGTTTTGTTAAGAACAGATTTAGACACCTAAGGTGCGCTTTTTTTATAATTATTTATAAATTACTCAATTAAATATAAGAATTAAAGTAAACAGTAAAATATCGAGAAGTGGACAATAGTAAATGTTTTCGATATTAAAATTGAAGGAAGCCATAAATTATTAAATTGAATTTATTTAAGCTAAATATGATTAAAAGTAAAGTGAACGATGAAATATTAAACTGAATATTATATAAGCTGAATGTAATTAAAATTGAAGCAATCGATAAGAAATTGAAAAGTGAACTGGTACGCCTAAATTCCCCACCTAAAACAATAGCCCCTTAAGTGACTAATAAAATCTAATATAGCTGTTTTCACCTACTGTCTTACAACTTGATCGCATCATTGAGCATATTTCCAGGCAGAAGATTGGAACAATTTTCATATGAGTTAGCAATTATGAGACACATAAATTTGTTTATGATGCCTATCCTTAGTATTTAGCAACATTCCAAAAACACGCCATTTTTCGCATGAGTACGTAAAGCATAAAAGTTATTCTGCATTACAGTATAAGAGACAATACCTAGAACACGTTTTACACCATAAAGAAAGAATTCATTCAGACAGAAATGAGTAGAATTAAAAAATATGATGTTCTCTAAGATATAGCGTAGTCAAAATATAAAATTAATATTCAAGAGCTTTTTTGATTAGTTAAAAGGTTTTAATCTATCACCTATTTTATTTGTATATCAAGTTACTCAAACACGATAAAAACTTATCTGAAAAAATATTTTTTTCATACAGTATTTCTCTTACATTCTAATTTTGAGACTGACTTATGATGGACTATCAACTTAAACTCAATCACGACAAAAATCTATCAATAAAAAAATCATAATATATAGTTTTGGTCTGAGAAAATAACATATATGCTACAATTAATAGTCACTAAAGAGTCTATTGTCTTATTTATCCACAAAACGTCCCAGGTGCCTAGCTTCCAAACTTTCAACGGATTTTTGCGTATATGTTTGATATCTGCTTTCACCTGAATTTTCAAAAATGTTTCATGATAAATTTCACCTGAATTTTCAAAAAATGTTTCATAATAAATTTACCTGAATTTCATTAATTGGATTGAAATAAAATGTACTTAAATATTAAGTATTTTTCTTACCTATCGATTTATGCATTACATTAAATCATACGTAATCAGGAATTGAAAAATGAATGAAAATGAATAAAATTTATCAGAATTTTAAGAGAGTTATTAATTAATTAATGTTTTTTAATATTAATTTGTAATTATTATAGCCAACGTAGAGGAATTTGTAATAGATCACATAATATTGTAAATTAAATTAAAATAAACTATGTTTATTACATTGAAAAGTAATGAGTCCTTTTGTTAAGGAAATATTTTCTTTTTAACGCAATGCATAGAACAATTTCTTTTTAGTATTTTGCATATTTCTTCAAGTTCTACTTAGAATGATTTATATTGAATAAAACATTTGCGCAAATAATAATCATTTTTAACTGGAACAAAAGACTTTTAAAACTTTAAAAAAAAATAATGAAATCTTTTAAAACACCACAATTGAGCCCATCATAGAATCCCATCTGTTACTAAGCGTATCTTTTATACGTTATGGTAGGTGATATCACATTCCATGCATTCACTATCGCAAAAGCACCGGAATTCGGTAACCTATGACGGATTGCAAAATGGTTCTTATAGGATGACTGGAGATGCGGTCACCTCACCCCATATGTTTCATATCTCCCTCGAGGATTTTAAAATTCAGGCTTCCTCCCCTAAAATTCACCTCAGGGCACGATGTGGTTGGAAATAAAATGTGATTCATTACATTTGACAACTCCCTTAAACCTCTCCATCATCTTAGTTTCGATTTTTTTTTACTCGTGATACCTGACTTAAAAGTTTTGTTAGTTGTTATTTTCACAGTGGAATAAGTGTTTTCATCTGATGACATACTCAAAAGTGTTTCTTCTTTTTAAATCGTATGTTTGTTACATTATTTTATGTCAGAAAAAATATGATTAAACATTACTTGCGATGAAATAAGGCTAGAATTATTTGTCAGAAAAATTTGAGAAATGACTATTATTAGAAAAGTTATTTATTGATGTTTGACTAAATTGATTGCAATAGCGACTAAATTAATTGCAAAAATTATTTTTTGTTGTATTAAAATTATCGTGTAACTTTGATGAGCGGTCTGAAAATTACCTTTTAAACAAAAAACAGTTGGTAAAATTAGTTCATGAAATAATCACGAGTAATCAAAATTTAACTGCTTCAAACTTATATAGATAAATCCATTGAAAATACACAAAAACATCTGAAAAAATCAATAAAAATAAAATTTCTATTATTAAATCTTACAAGAATTAAAAATTATGAACGAGTTTTTCTGTATTGTTAAAGGAGAAATAGTGTTAGTAAAGAGTTTATTCGATATTGAAAGGTTTTAATTATGTTCAGAATCACCGTTTCTAGCACAGCCTTTTTCTTTATTCTTTCAAAAATTTTCAATTCATCAATTGATAAATAATATTGAGATAATAATACTCGGTTGGATATTAGTTCATGAAAATGTATTCATCCAATATCTTCCTAAAGAGAAGTGAAGAATAAAAAATCTCATTATCAAACAATTCTGAATTAAAATTGTATATTATCAGTAATATTATTTTAAATAATATAAAAAAACTCTAAAAATCCAACTAAGTTCTTATTAATATTTTTGCTTTTATTTCTCCGAAAATACATATTAAGTTCTCTATCAATAAGCCAGTTGTCATTGATAACTGGAGGGGGGGGGAACGAGACATTCGATAAAAGAATATAACACATTCTCAGACGAGAGCTATCTCGTATCTGATGGGAGTGGTCTGTCAAACCAATTACAAAATTCAAATTGTAGTTAATACTGGTAACAGGGAAGCAGCGAAAAAATTTTCATGAGGAGGGGGGAGGTTCTCCCTCTTTAACTCACATCTAAAAATTAATATCAAATTTTATTTTTTATTTTGAAAGTGAAAAGATTGCTTATGTGGAGTACGAGACTTTGAACATTAATTCTTTCTGAAGAAATAAAAACAGTCAGCGTAAAAAAGGTTCAGGCGCAAAGTATCAGTATACAACAATCTTTAAAGGGTTACAACATCCATATCCCTCCTTTCCATCGCTACACCACTAATTGGCTTTTATGCTGTGTTTCAAAATATATGTTATGTATATCACTTTTCCTTTCTTTGAAATCATCAAAGGTTTAATTATCTTCATGATTATCAACATCATATAAAATCAAAATATGACACTATATTTAGAGAAAGAATCTATTTCTTAATTTTTTTAATAGGTTTTACAATACTATTGTATTTTCTTATAGTCTAAGTAAAGCCCGTAACAAACATTATTTTCACTTTTTTTTTTTCAATTACGTCTCCGTTTCCTTAAAAGAACAAGCTGTAAAATACACAATACATTTGACGACATTTATCTCTATTAGTGATATTCTTGGATAACAGATTATATTTTCAGCTCTCTATCGTGAATGGTAAATAAATATTTCATTAACTTCTCTAAAGGAGTGTAGGTGGGGAGAATCATTTTAGAATGTATTTAAAAAAGGAAGATGAAAATCGATACAACTACCATGCATATTTATTAACAACAGAGCTATATTTTTGACTAAAACATACATATATTTAAAGTTTAAAATTGTATAACTAAGCCAATTTCAAGAAATATATCAATTATTTCTTCTCATTAAATACATTCATGGACAAAAAAAATTAGCGCACCAAGAAGGAATGGTCAAAATGAAACGAAATTTTACTTACGTAAAGACTACTTTGATATAAGTAAATGATTAGAAAATCAAAGAAAAAGGATCATTTATTGCTGAGGAAAAAGGCAAAAGAACGGAGGATTTAATACCCTGTTGAACCCCCTGTAGCGCGAATGCACGATGTGATACGATCGGGCATTGAGGCATACAAGTGCTGTATGATTTCTTACGATGTGGTCTTCTCGACGACTGGTCTGTCGAGGGCGTCCTGAGCCTGGTCTTCGTGTAAATGACATATCTCGGTTCCACTGTGATCCCAACACCTCCTCACAATACAATCATTGTGGCCTAATTGACGAGCTACTCGCCTAGCTGCCCACCCAGCTTCCATCATGCTGATGATTCTCCCCCTCTCAAACTGCGACAGCTGCTCATATTGTCTTCGAAAAGGGCGTAATGGCATATCTACCTCAGCTCTTCCTTTGTAAATGATTCAGCACACTCAAACAAGCTTTGGTTACATGTTTTATACTCCACGAAGAATGACGTTAACCACCCTCTACCGGCTATACGTAAAGCGCAATCACGCTGCATTTCTAATCATTTGCATATCCCCTCGACATGTATCTTCATGCCAAGTTTTGTTATGATGCCGCCATTATTTCTTGGTGCGCTAATTTTTTTGTTCATGAGTGTATTTTATTAAATATAATTGGAATGGGAGATATGCCACTTTTAAATGCATATAAAAGAGAAAGAGGAAAATCGATGAAATTGCCATGCATATTTATTTACAGCAAAAGTAATATTTTGACTTAAGCACGTAAAAATTTAAATTTACAAATTATATAAATAAGCTAATAGCTCCTTCTAATTAAATATTTCACTAAATACTAAAAGAGCTATGTAGAATTTTTACTGAATTTAAAAAAGGAAAATAATAATCAATAAAATTACCACGTATATTCATTAAACAGCACAACTAGTGTTGAGATTGAAACACATGAATTTGAATTTTCATATGGCGAAACGAAGCCAATTTCGAGAATTTATCAGTTTTTTCTCATTGAAATGTAAATTGTCTCATTAACTAAATAACCAGCTAATTCTTAATGGGGCATAAATTTGCCAATTTTAAGATAGCATGGGAATATTCTTAAGACCTGAATTTGCATTGAATGCTCTAAACCATAACATTTAAAACAAGGAATTCTGCCTCAGAAACGCTGTACTTACATTTAATTTCAAACACTAAAGGTCCTTTGTATTTCCATATAATGATCATAAAGTTGCCCCTAGAGGTCTTTTGTGGCAATTGCTATCATATCTATTAAGGTCCAATCCAAGTAACTCATGACTAATCTATTCACGCTTTTGACATTACGTTTCGCTAAAACGCCCCCCAAAACCATTTAAATATCCTAAGAGATTCTCTAAATGAAAACTCCATTATGATCATTACAAAACAAAAGCATTTACGCTTTGATCTCTCACCATTAACAACAATCGCTGATTTCATCAGCTATCCCCAGGAGTGATATTAATAAATGTCATCCAACATTGCACTGCAGTGCTGGTGACAACCGGACCACCCATGGAAACTGCTTTTAAACATTTCACACCTAAAACTTCACATCTAGTCTGGACAGTGACACTTCTAGGTAGGTCTATTTGTGACGTTTGTTAATTTTTACCACCAGTTCACCCAGAAAAGGGTTTGTGACATTTTTACCTACGGTATATTTAGATCGAGCCTTGTCATAATTTATTGTCTTCGGGGAATTTTCAAATGAATTGCCCAGAATAGACTGGAGACTGAATAGACTTTCTGCTGTTTCCTATGAAAGCACATTAATAATATGGACAGAAAATGCCTATTTCATTCGTTTTTGCCGTGTCCATTAGTGAAGTGCGTTTATCGTTGAAGATGAATGAATTTGTCCACCGTTCTCCTATTATTCGTCGCTTTGTATTAATTCAGGTAGTGCGTAGTATAACGTGACGTTTCTAGATAATGGTTCACTGTGTATGATAAATAATACGAGTTTAAGATTAATTTCTGGGGTGTATCTAGGCTGAATAATAGACTTTCATTACTTGGAGAGATATGGAGACAGAATCATCAAGTACGGGATGTGTCTTCGCACAGAGTAATTAGTTAATATTTGAGAAGGAAGTTGTGTTAACTTTTTAAGGTAACTGAGAGGCTTTCGACAAAGAAAAAATGAGCTTATTTCATGCCACATTTAAAATTAAGGCATTATAATTTACATCCTAACATTAAGGTATCTGTATATTTATGTATTAATTTATGTGTAAAGAAAATCATAGTTATATACTTCACGTATATGAATAATTAATAATCACAAGTTTCATTTACATTTGTATTTCACTTATTTTTAAGTACATCTTGTATAAAACTCACTGCATTTATAATTTTTAAAAATTGCTGGATATTTATAAACGTTAGCCTTTTATGAACTGAATATAATTTTAATTTAGAAATTTGAATGTAATAAATTTTTTTAAAAATTAAAATTTCCTGATTCTGTTTTTCCTTAATTTTTATGGAAATATTGAATTTAATAAAATTTTTAAAAATTGAATTTTTGTGATTCTATTTTTCTTTAATTTTTTTACAAATATTGTGCTATAACTAAAATTTGAGAGATCTTTTTTAGAAAAAAAATTACATTTGTGACTTTTGACTATACGTGATTTTCTATTCGCTCACATCGGGAACATTCTGTTTCAATTGCATAAAATTACAATTTCTTTCTAACACAAATGAAACGAGGTTAGGTAAATTTGTTGAAGATAAAGAGTACAATCAATTGAATTAGAGATTGTTATAAATAAATAAAATAAAATTGAAAGGTAAGTGAGGGGGAGATAGAAAATAACGTTAAGAGGATAGTTATTAGTAAACTAGATGGGAATATTGCAATTAATCTTTTGGATTGTAGTGATTCTTATTCTAAGTATTAAAATACGAATCTGCTAATAGAGCGAATTGTTGGAATCAGAAGGAGTGATTTGGTAAGCTAAGACTTCATTTTAAAATCAAAATCGAGGATTGACTATTAAAGTGATCAGTTATGATTGACCATATTTAATTAGAAGGAAAAATGACAGTAGAACTAAATAATAAAAAATGGTTGTCACACATTCACTGTATAAGAAATAACCTCATTTTATAATGTGCAAAATATCAGTATTAAGGATAGATTTTGAGTTAAGTGTACCAGTTTCTCTTAAAAAATAAATTTTGAGATAAATGTTGATACAGATATATTTTCTATGGTATGCTACTTTTGTTTATAATTTTAGAACTCAATTTTCTAGTACTATCAGTTACCTTAAAGAATGTTTGTTGAATATATATGGTTACATACACTAGTTTATTAAATGAAAATTGACAGTAAAAAGATTCAGTAGCAATATTAGTGGAAGATGATGCACAGCAATAACTCCTTCATCGCTTTCTTCGCAATTATTGAGGTTAGTAAGAATAATAATGTTATCTTGTTTTTACACATTCTAAAAAACCTGGAGTTATGGTATTTCCTCTTTCAAATATACATATACTATGTAAAGATTTTATTTTTTAATATCCAGCATTCCAAAAACGTGTAACGTTAATTTATGCAATAAAAGGACGTTTATATTGTTTTTGTGAATCGCTACAAATTCTTTTTTCTAATGTTTTTAATTACTTTTTTCATAAAAAAAAAAGTATACGCTGTAGCTTTTTAAAGATTTATTGTAACAATTAATAAAGCATTTTGTATATTTTACACAGCTTACGTCGAAACAAAAATTAATATTATGTAAAATTAATTGGACTTAGGATATTTCATCTTTCAAAAATGCATATACTATAATTATTTTTTTAATTCTAAAGCAATCTAAGAATGTGGATTTTACTATTGTTAAAGAACCAAAATTTATTTTGCTATCGTTATTCGTAACATTTTTTTTTTCTAGTGTTTTTCAAAAACATTTTAGTAAATAAATATAAACTCCAAATATTTTGGAGAATTATTATAACAATAAATAAAACATTTTGTGAATTTTATACAGCTTGTGTTCCAGTTAATCTTACACAATATTTAATTTCCTTTCTTTATATTGCATTAATAATCCCATGCAAATTTTATCTTAAAACCAATTTAACATTTTAAACAATAGTTAACAGATTTCAATAAATTTCGACAGGCTGTTTCAAAAATTTTATACAATAATTGTTGAAAAGGAAACAAAATTGAAAAGATCGGTTATTCAGAAAGAGAATTAATTAAAAGCTGTTACTGGTATGAATTATTATTTAGTTTTCATCATTCATATGTATTTTTGATCAAATTAAAAACAGTGAAAATAATTATATGTTCCTTGAAGATTACCACAAACAATAGAATGAAGGTTTAAAATTTTAATGAATATGTAGAAAATATTTGATTAAGAAATATATACTCTCTCAAACATTTCAAAATGTTTTCGGTAAAATTTTAAATTAAAATTAAATTGAATAATGTAATTATTTTTGATAATCGCCTTTAAATGTAATAATGATATTATTCTGTTTTATATCATGATTTCTTTCTTTTTTTTTTTATCATGATTTCGAATTTCATCAAAACTATGATTTTCTGTTATATTTATGTTAGAAAGCAATTCTAATTCATTGAAAATATTATTTAAAAAGAAACTGAAATACTTTTGATATTTGCTCTTATAATTAATCTAAGAATACCTGGACACGCTCGGAAAAATAAAGTACCGAATTTAAATCTATTTCTTTTAGTGTCATTTATGTTTTAAGAATTACTCTTCGAGCTTAAAACTTTTATATGCGTAACAATGGTACTTTTTATCATTTTATTGAACTATAAAAGTATTTTTATTCAAAAGTTTTTTTCCCATTTGAGTTGAATATGGACATGATTTGTGAGATAGATTTACATTTATGTGCTATATTTTGATTTTTGAGATATATTTGCATTTAAGTATGCATTTTCAAAAATTATATTCCATAAATGTACGAAATATTTTACTTCCACAGAGAAAACTATGCACAAAATGCAGAGAACCAACTTTTTTTAATGTTATTACTGAATATTTTCTTTGGAAAAATTATAGAACATCATAATTTTGGAAATTTTTTTTTTCTTTTTTCATACAAAGAACTATTTCTTAAATCTCAGAGGAAAAAGGATTTTACATTCACTATATACATACGTACACTATATAGAGATGTAAAATAATTTGAAACCCTGTTGTATAATAGTTTTCCTTAAAATGGAATCTAAATGCAAATTTGTCATAAATCATGTCCATATTCAATTAGGAGGGGGGAACTTTCTGAGATAACTTATATTTACGTTTATAGTTCAACAGAATAATTTAAATATTATTAGACACACACAAAATCTAAGCTCTACTAAACTGCTGTTTGTAGAAAATGCAACACCATGAAGGAATCATCAGAATCAAATGAAATTCGCAGCAAATGTCAATTATAGGATATTATGCAAATTAATAAAGTTTCAGAGCCATCGCGCGTGCGCGACGCGCGCAGCGCCCTCTGAATTGATGCTGAAAGCGTATAAATAAAGTGCTGTAGCGGGACGTTGAAAAAAGTCTATGATTATTTGTTAGTGGCAAACGTTTAGTGAGACCTGAGTATGCCTCCACGACGGAAGAATAAGAAATTCAAGCAACTTACGGAGTTTGAACGAGGGAGGATAATCGGCCTTCGAGAAGGAGGATTTTCCTATCGCGCAATAGCAGCTCGTATGCAGCGGAACAGTTCCACAGTGATGCGAGTTTGGAAGCAGTGGACCGACGAGCACCGAACAACTCGAAAAACAGGCACTGGACGACAGAAGGTGACGTCAGAGCGCGATGATCGACACCTGCTCCGCATGGCGGTGAATGATCGCCCAGCTTCCTCCAGGCAGCTGGCAGCACGTTGGTCTACTGCTACAGGTGTACAATTGTCGGCTTCGTCAATTCGTCGTCGTCTGCTGCGCCGTGGATTGCGTGCAAGGGTGCCTTTATACAGGATTCCCCTCACGGCGAATCATCGACGGCTGCGTCGGCAGTGGGCTCTTGAGCACAGAGACAGGCGAGCTGATTGGCACCAAGTTGTCTTTTCAGATGAATCACGCTTCAATTTGTGGACCCATGATGGCCGTGTTCGTGTTAGACGTTATGCCGGTCAACGCTGCCTTCCTGAGTGTATTATTGAACGACATAGTGGTCGAACACCCGGAGTTATGGTCTGGGGTGCGATTTCGTATCATGGACGATCCAATTTGATACGAATTGAGGGTAATCTCAATAGCAACAGGTACGTCCGTGAAGTGCTACAGCCCGAAGTCGTTCCTTTCCTTCAAGGCATCCCTGGAGCTATCTTTCAGCAGGATAATGCACGCCCACATGTTGCGCGGACTGTTCGAGACTTCTGTTCAGCACAACGCATGCAACTTCTTCCTTGGCCTGCTTATTCACCGGATATGTCGCCTATTGAGCACGTGTGGGATATGGTTGGTCGGCGTCTCGCTCGTGATCCGCGTCCTGCAGTTTCCAAAGACGAACTTTGGTTGCGCATACAAGCGATATGGAATTCTCTTCCTCAAGCAGATATTCAACATCTGTTTGACTCCATGCCACGTCGTATAGCAGCACTTATTGCAGCGCATGGTGGCTGCACCAAATACTGATTTCGGACGCTTAATTTGTTTCTTTTGTTTTGAAAATTTCATCATTTATTTGTATCAGTACAAGTCGTTTCTGCATTAAATTTCATTTGATTCTGATGATTCTTTCATGGTGTTGCATTTTCTACAAACAGCAGTACAATAATTTGAAAAGATATATATCACAAAAACCAAGTTGTTTTAAATATTATATTCGAGAATTCTTCGGTTGTCCTTGGTGCCGTTAAACAACTCAAAGCATTTACTTTCAAATAACTTAATCGAATAATAATTGTTGGAATGAATTTTCAGCGATAACTTGTTGATACACTGGTAGGAGCAAATTTGAAATACTATCTATAAATCGGTAAATATGTGCTGCTGAAAACTGAGTTAGAAGCTAAATACCTTCCACAACAGTTATTAGGCGCTTTTACTCCTGGAGAGATCACCGCACTATCCTCTTCTAGAGAGAGTAATCATTTATAATGCTGTTCAGAGACTTTCTGATAGACAAAATAGGCTCATCCTACTGACGGTAAGATCTGAGATGACCACCATCCATAAAAAAATCTCACATAAAGAAGGTAACAATAATTTAAATGGACTGTGGAAGCCAAATGCATACGCCAACCACGAAAACTCCAATTGTAACAACAAGCAACTTCGCTTTGAACCTGCTGGAACCTCCATCTGTAGGTGAACTGATCTCTATCCTATTCATTTCCTTAGCAAGTTTTTCAATCTCGGTTTCAGATCTTCTGCTGAGGTTTTACTAGGTGGTCACCTCAGTAGCACAGTGGTAAGCGAGATTTAGATATTTCCTTGGATTCTTAATCTGATCAATACATTTTCAAAGATGCAAATTTTTCTGACCAATACTACAAATTATATATATTCCTTATTGGATTGAGTTCTTTTGAAACGTCTCCATTTACGTAATCGGTTGAGATTGAAGGTCTCTTTGACGCATGTGTGCCTTAACAGTTTATACCACTACTCATGATTAATGTGTGAAGTACCTTGATGAGAATGAGTTAATTCTTGTGTTCAACCAGTAGTAATTGACTGGGGTGTACTGTTATCTAAGGCTCAAATTCAGGGTAATAACTTTGATTGTAACTGGCAAAAAATCAAATGCCTATCTGCGGGGCCTCCAGGTACGGAACATAGCCATCTACACAAGAAAAAATTTCCTTTCCGTGCAAATAATTAGGCGTTTTTACTCCTAAAGAGAAATACGCCGCAAATTAATTCGCTTAAAGCACTACATTTTTAAGCAAGGTTTAAAATTTTAGTCATATCTCGGCATTTTCAAATTCTCTCATAAATAATTCATACATATCAGGTAAGTAACATTCTTAAACAATAATAAGTTTACATATCCTTTTATTTCATTATAATGTACAACTGCTCGGGGAAAGAAGTAGAAACAATAGCAATAAACATTTTTAACACACTATAAACTCCGCTTGACTACAATGAACTTAATTATGTAAATTGTTTTGGTCTAATATAATAATAGCCTTACGTGACGCCATCAATTTTGAAATAAAATGCATTTTACTGTAGTATTCTGGGTGTGCTATATTTATAGGTTAGGTTTGAAAACTTGAAACATGAGAGCCAAAACCGTATCAAAAAAGGCTTAATTGTAATTTAAGAATTTATATTTTCATACATCTTACGTGACTTAAGGCCATATATAATCTCTTGCTATATTTTGCACAATTTATAACAATGTAGGCTAAAGATGCTACATTAACGATGTTACTTGATAAGGCTAACATACATTGTTTTTATAGAGTTCAAAATTACCGCACGCAAGCTATAAAGGAACCCATTATGTGAATTTTTTTCATTGATATTTTACATTAAGGAATGAGAAAAAAAATAGAAATCTCAAGTTTTGTTTTTTGTTAAATAGTACACCTTCTTCAAAAGATATTTATATTTTATATATATAAAGTTTTAAGAAGATGGCATATATATAGTGCATCGTACAAGATAAATTGTCTGACTTTTTTATAAGTGTTTATTTTGTTCATAAATTTTATAAAGCTCAAAAAAAGTACACGCAAGATTCAAAGAACTCATTATATAACAATTTTTTTTAACCAAAAGATTTTTTTTATAAGGCGACGGAAAAAAAATAAAAATCATGCTACGTTTTTATTAAACAGACCAATTTTTTTAAAAGATATTTATAACTTATATACATAAATATAGAAGGAATATATATACAATTTAGAAATATCCTACACTAAAAGAATATAATAATTAAGAGAAAAAAAAGCTAAATATTTAAGGAAATAATATAAACAACTTAATTTTTATACAAATCAAATAAAAATTTAATTTTTTTAGCTGTACAATCTAAAATTTAAAACACAAAAACCAGAAAATCGAAACAAACTATTATAGAACCAAACAATTCAGTTATTTTGATTGATTTTGTTAGAAAAACATTTACACAGAAACTCTTTATATCTTGTGTTAATAAATGAAAGAAATACCACTTATGATTTCATTATGAAAAATTCATTCGTTTTCTATTAAACCAATACAATTTTGGGGGCCCAACAGTTCCTATCTTCTTAACATGATTTAACTTAGAAATAATGATAGATTAAAAAACGCGCTAAGACATGCTAATTTTTTTCAAATTTTGAATTAGTTTGATTTTACTGATAAAAACAAAACTTGCCTTACCAGTTTAAAGATATATTGTTTACGAGAATTTGATAAAACAACGTTGAAAATTTGAATTTAAATATTGAATACAATTGTTCTACGCCGTAGAGAAAAATATCTGTATTTCTGTTTGCTTCAAAATGTGACTTTTGAATAGATTTTGGATCTATTTCCTTAACATTTGCTTTATCCAAGGTGCAGATATTTTTTCATATCATAAAATGAGGTTAATTCTTACTCAGGGAACTTAATTTTTTTCCTGATAAATCCTCACCAATTTGAGGAATTGACCACTATTTTTAAGAAAATTTTGGTAAATTTTAAAAAAAAAAAAAAAAAAAAAAAATTGTTTGAAATGTTTTTTTATTATTTTTAACTTTGGTATTATAAATATGGCCAGTGTATAGAAAGTTGCTTATTTATACTCTGTAAAATTTTGAAAATTAAATGCAAGGTTACTTATGCAAAATGTATCAAAAAGTGTATTTTAAAAGTCAGAGCTGTCCAAAAGTTAAGAACCAATGGTAAAATTAAAAAAAAAAAAAATGCCAGTAAATATTGGTGAATTTGCTCGAAATAATTTCTGAAGAATCATCTGTTGAAAATGAAACCTTATCTTCATGTTAAACATTTCCGTTGACATCTTCAAGCTGAAAACACCTATCGGAAAGCTGATAAACCAGCTCACGGCAGTTCGGAAAGGTTTTGTTCAATCCATGATTGAAAGAATGTTGTTAACAATGAAACAGAGTAAATACTGAAGCAATGATGACACTTGGATATGTTTCTGACGGAAAGCACCGACGGAATGCTTGAATCCAAACAACTATAAGTCGAAGTTATTCGAATATAGATAGTGTCTCAGTGCGGGATTTCGAGACTGTGGCACAAGTGCGGAAAATGTTAATCCATAAACTTTATATGGTCGGCTAACAGTACTTACCGTTTGCCAAGACCAACATTTGGTAATAACTGAGCTACGTCCTAAGGGTTGCTGTGCCAGGGACCTGGGTTTAGCATTCACAAACGTCACAGGAGTACGAGTTATGCAAGTTATTTACAGGAAGCTCAATCATATTGGTCTCTATGCCAGACGACCAGCAGTTTGCCTTCCCCTTACATCTATTCATGCACGTACTCGTTTAAACTGGAATTTGGAACATCAGTTCTAGAGTTTAGACAATTTGCTTATGTGATGCTCACTGTCAAATTTCACTTTAGTTTGAACATTGATTCTCATTGTCTAACGATATAGTGAAAACGTGGAACTGGAAAACGTCAGGAAAAGACATCGCTTTCTATGAAGGGGAATAACCCTTTCGCTACCGGAGGGAGAAAAAACAAGTGCTTCTCTGGGCCCGCGGCTTCTTATCGCGGATTGTCACTCTGTGCCCAGACAATTTTAGATACTAAGCCTAATTCGTGAAAAAAATTCCTCTAAAATCGGCTATTCATTAAAATATTTTGGTATTTATATAACTTATTTAAAATGCATTATATATATATATATAAACTTAATATATATAAAAGAAAAAAGGATTTAATCGAAAATTGAATGGTTTATACATAAAATTACATAAAAAATCATCTTTTAAGAAAATACAAAATATATTTGCATATGTTTCATAAATTTCATGGTGTAATGATGTGCCATTATATGGAATATATAGATATAAAAGATAAATCTAATTTTGCTGTATGGTATATTTATAAAAAAAAAATCAATGCATAGTCCAACGTCGTATGTCTTACACACATATTCTGATGCTTCAAGCAAGATTTTGAGCAAAGGGCACATATTAGTCCTTTTTTTATTTTTTACTTTAATGTCTCTGCACAGATTTGGATTATTTACGCTAACATTACTGTAAATTCATTCATTATTTAGAAAATATCAGTATCAGATAAATACTTTCTTTTCGTCATGACTGTCGCTACAAATAAAAACCGACTGATTGAAACGAACAGCTGAGCGCATATGCTACCAAAAGCCCTAACTCCCATAAAGGGCCGTAAATTCTCCTTCGAACTTCTAAGAAGCAAGTAGAAAGAAAAAAGCAAACTGAAATCAAGTGCAATCTTTAAATCATGTCATTACATTTAAAGAGCCGAACCTTAACACTTGCTTTCAACAATAACTTCACCCCTCCTCCTGATACCCAGAAGTGAAATCCAAGCCCATATCACCAAGGTCAATATTCCAAATAACCTATCTATATAGATTTCGCGGTAATGTAACACCATCTAGTAATATTAAAAAAATCAAATAAAACGTTCTCTTTAAGCGTATCACATCACTATTGATACGCTGGTCTGCAGAAGGCATTCCGGAGCGTATCTATTGTGATACGCTGGGCACAGGAGAGCCACTGCGAGCGTATCAAATGTGATACGCTGGTAGGGATCGGGATAATGATTTTGGTAGGCATCATGCTAGACGGCAGAGCAGATTACTATTTCTTTAAGACCAATCATGATTGCTAAAAGACAAAGAAATTAAGTTCTTGAGAATTATGTTCGTCTATATCGAGTTGCTGTCGATCCTAACTTCATATTTATGAAGGATTATCGCACGAGCCGGATAGACAACTTCCTTGAAAAGGAGAATATTCAACGCATGCGTGTTACTCATTTGATCTGAGTTCTATCAAACATATGTGGGATATGCTTGAGAAAAAATTTGCAGTCCCGGCGCACCTACCAAGCTGAAACGGCTTTGCAAATTTTGGAAATCTTTGAAGCCACAATACAACTAAAATACTGTAGCAAGTATGGGAAATAGCTGTGTAGCTTGTTTGGTGACCACATACCTAATTAAACTGCATCCTCACCTTTAATTTCAGTTGTTTTCTCTATAGTGTGAGCTTTTTTTTACGGCCAGTTTTTTTTCATGCTGCTTATTTATATAATTAAAGGGATTTTTACCATTCTTTCGCAATTTTTTGCTTAGTGTAAAACCGTTATACATAAGCGTGTTATGATTAACACCATTCAGGGTTTTAGGTTTCCTCCATTATGCATAAATTATCATTTGAAATGCATATACCGTTATTGATTATTAATTTCTTATATGTAAATAATTATGTACATAAATACGATTTTCTTAAGTTAAATACATTCAAAAGGATGTAGATATCTTAAAATTAACATGTGACATTTATTAGCTACCCAAGGGGCTATTGCTTTTATCAGATCACTTTTAAATTTTTTATCGTTTGCTTTAATTTGAATTACATTTAGCTTAAATTGATTCAATGTAATAATTTATCGTTTCGTTTAATTTTAAAATCGGAAAAGTTTACTTTTGTCCATTTCTCGATATTTTATCGTTTACTTTAATTCTTATATTTAATTGCGTAATTCAATAATAGTTATATAAATATAAAAAAAAGCTTAACCTGGGTGGCTAAATCCATTCATTGCAAAACTTTGCATAGAACTTTTTTTTTATTTATTTTTTTCCTTTTATTTTAAGAAAAGTAAAGATTTTTTTGGAATTTGGCATAAATTAAATTTTTCTTTCTCTTTCGAAGTTGCCTCAGTTACCTTAACAAAAACTTATTTAAAAATTATATTAGAAAATATAATACAATAATAAAGAATAAAATGCATATAAATGCAGACAGAACTCCTAAAAATCGGTCAAATCTTTTCCCATAGAATAGGTTAATTATTCAGCATTTTACCAACTTCCAAAAAATTAATTAATGCATATCAAATTAATATTTAAAAAATGCTCAGAAAGTTAAAAAGAAAAGTTTTCAAGATCTGTTTTTGGTGAAAAGGGGATTTTCGAAAAAAAAAAAAAAAAAAAAAACACCAAAATACACACAATACCTGCCATCTATATATATTTGAAACCTTTTTTGGTAGAAATATGCATACAATCATCAGTGAAGCTTTTTAAAAATTTTAGACTGTTAGGATCAAAGGTTTGTATTTGCACAACGAGCGGACGAAAAAAAAAAACAAGCATTCAAATTTATATATAAGGTTCTTTAACGAATGCTATTGTTAAAAAAATATCAGTAAGCTGTTTCAAAACCTGCTTAGCCTTTGAAAAGTATGTACTACATCATAAGCTGATGAATTATATGCCAATAGATTCTTATAAGACCAAACTTCTATAAGCAATTATAAAAAATAATGCAGGCGCATATTGTTTCACTAACAAAAGAACGAATGTATTTGCAATGCATTCCTGTGATTTATTAAGACAACTATGTAATGTATTATTGTAACTTAATACTTATCATGCGTTACCTTAACTATAGCTCTAGTTTAAAATGACATTTAGCTTTTATTATTTTAATTAGAATTCGCAAAAGGGTGGTAGGATGAATACAGATTTTAAAATTTCATTATGGAGAGGAAATTAATGCATGTTCTTGTGTATGTTAAGCGAGTAATTTTAAAAATAAACGAAAATAAAGACATCAAAGCGGATTTCTAAATAGTATTAAAATAGCATTAACTATTGCAGGTCCTTTTATGTGTGTGTGTGTTTATATCATGCCATCTATTTTAACATTATGCGTTTGAGATGTTACAAAATACTCACTAATTTATTCATATAAAGTACTTATAATAAATTTGATGTTATGCTAAAACATCTCGAAGCATTTAATCTTAAAAGAATTATATAAACACTACACATTTTAATCAGTACTTTAAGAAAATGTAATCAACAAAAGCTACAAGGCTAATTTGAAACTTTCGAGAATTATGCCCAGGAAATGTATATTAGAGATATAATAACCAAATCATAAGAATAGATACAAATTTTAAAAGGCCATCGCAGAAAGCAAGCTAATATGCAAATCGGAAGCCCTTTTGGGATTTTTAAGCACGCGTGAAATTAACTTTCCTCGCGAAACCTTACTTCCTAATCGCAATTAACGTTTGTACCTGTCAACGTCGGAGCGCACAATGGAAGGGGTATTTTAAGTAAATGTTTCAAACCAACGGACGGTAGTGCATATATTAACACCCTATCACTCAAGTAGATCTGTTTTGAAAATAAGTAAAACTGAAGCGTCTGTTTAAAATGCGCAAGACAGCGCGACGTCCAGGCGATTTTTCCTCTGCTTCTAATAATAACACTTTTAGGGCTTATTTGAAAAAGAAAATGTGTCACTTAGGGCTGGGTGTGGTCAAAGATGATTCCCCAGGTGGTTGACGTCACGATCCAGTGCTTCCCACACAAATAGGAGCTTTACTTAATTCATGGCGTGAAAGATCTGATCTCATATTGGACGACATTTTTGTCCACAAATTATTACATTATTACATTGTGTTATGTAATTATAAAGGAGCTAAAAAAAATTCCCATGCGACTTTCTTAAATGACTTGTCTTGACTTTAAAGTGACCAGACGTCATGCTTTTAGCGGGACAGCCCAATTTTCAACAATTTATCCCGCCAGGTTTTAAGAAAGTCCCGATTTTTAGAAAGAATGCACAGGGAACGGCGAGAGAACGGGAAGGGAACATATGGTTTTCAGTTTCAATGTAGCTATTTTACCAGGATTTGAGCTTTATATTATTTTGTAAATTTTATAATGTTAAACTTTAGTATTAAAAATAATTGTTGAGAACTGATTAACAGGAACTGCATATCAAAGTTCGCCATGATCAGCTGCTAGAATACGACCACCATTGTTTGAACTTAATGAACAGTGGCATTTTTCGGCATTGGCAGCGACGAAACCATTTTGTAGCTGTAAAATGAAGAGATAACACTTTGAACATTTTCATAGATTTTATTCTTTTGGCGACATGTTCTGCTAGCGATCTAGCATCATTTGGAACATTGCTTCAAGGGAATTACATCTAATACAAAAATTGGAAACGGAGGGGAATTTTAAGGAGGAGATGGGTTAGGGTGTGTTTTGGTCGTCCACGAAGTAATGCCTTCGCATATAGAGTTTTGTAACTGTCTCTCATATGATACACATCGTACTGCGTGCTAGTTAAACAGGTGATGTCAACAAATAAGCTATTCAGATGATTAATGTTTGTAATTTATTTAGGTACCAAATGTAGGTATTTTTTAGGTACCAAATTTTTAATCAAGAACCTCCCCTTTTATTAATTGTGTCCCCCTTTTCGAATGTTAAAATCTGATCACCTTACCTGATTTATATCTTCCTTGAAAAGAATACGAGAGTTGTTCAAAAGCTACTTGTACTTGTATTGGGAATTAGAAATTGGGTATTAGGAATGGGAGATTGCGATGGCATAATTCACTGCAGTATTTTTCCAGTGATCGTTTTCTTTTTTAAAAGATATCCATGAATATGATACCTGCGCATTCCCAAATATTGTTCCCCAACTTTTCTTGTTGATGAGACCGTCGTCGCTTTCTTTGGAGCATATTTACCTAAAGCAACCCATTATTTTGAATATTGCTTGGTTTCCGGTGAATAACAACGAATCCATTTATCTCCGACAGTCACAATTGGACAATAAATGATGTGAACAACTCGACATGACATGACAGCAATCAATTTTGAAATGGCAACAAATGGCAGTCGAGTTAAAACTAATTTATGAATCAAAGTCAAATTTGTTTTGACTTAGTTTAACAGATGGCAGCAGGCAAAAGTAACACAAATTTTATATAGTAACGCCTTTTGTCATCGAAAATATATACTTATTGAACTGCCCTCGTATTATAAGATAATATTCACGTTATGCAATCAGTTTGTCAGTTTAAGGGAGTCGTTTTACGCAGCATTTTCCCTATCTCTGTAATGTTAAAAACGATCAAGTTTAAGAAATATTTTTTAAAAAATTGACTGATCGCAAGCCTATCAATTTTGGTGTTATTATTATTATTTAAGTAAAAGATTTTGTAGAAAAATATTTTAAGAAATTTACGGGTTAAGAAGTGCACTAAGACATCATTTTCAAACTTTTCGCATGTTTCTCCGGAAGAGATTTTCTTTTAAAAAAAGTAACGAATTGAAATTTAAAAAAAAAATACCCTCTTTAAAATAATAACAGTACAGTAAATGCTCATAAAAATGGTGACTGTGAGAACAGTCAATTGTGTAAAAAAAATTCTCTAAACTTGATTATTTTTAATATTACTGGGACCGGGGAAAGGCTGTGGAAAGTGACCCTCTCAAAATTAAGCATTATTTTCGGAAAGTACTTTAAGCAGCCGAGGGAAATGCCCGTGACAAATTATGGTTTGTCGTGTGAATGACGCGAGCCACACTTTCCTCTAATTTTAGCACCTGAGGAGAGGGTCCCCTAATTCAAACTCCCAAGGAGAATGCCATTTTACTATAAGCATCCGAAGGCAATGCCCGTGACAAACTACGGTTTGTCGCTTGAATGACGCAAGTAACACCTGTAATTTTTAGCACCCGAGTAGAGGGCCTTCTTGCTTTAAACCCCCTAGGAGAGGGCCATATTACTCTAAGCACCCTAAAGGAATGCCCGAGGCAAGGCCACGGCTTACGCGTGAATGACGCGAGCAACACTTTCCTCTAATTTTTAGCACCAGAGGAGATGGGCCCCTTGCTTCAAGCTCCTGAGAAGAGTGCCCTATTACTTTAAGAACCCGAGAACAATGCCCATGACAAAACCATAGTATGTCACGTAGAGGACACGAGCAACATCTTCTTCTAATTTTTGGCAAACAAGGGGAGGGTCCCCTTACCATGGAAGAAGTTCTGTTGTTGACGTTGAGTTCTACGGGCGCCTAGAGCGTGGACCGCAATTCAAGCCCGAATCATAATGTCTGATAAGATACTTTGCTGTGAGATGGATTTTTCATTCCATGGAGTGAGTTCTAAAGTAAGATTGTGACATTGGGCTATTCGAGGTTTCTCTTCACTAACCCTGGGGACTTTTAATTGAGATTGATTGCTTTCGCTAAACAACCTTTGCCCAACCAAAAATGAAACGTGATACGTAAAGTTATTATGTAAAGTAGTTAGAAATGAAGTGAAATGGTTGAGTTAAGAAATATATAAACTCCGACTGGAAGTAGCAAGAGTGACTGAAAGAGAGGCTGAAGGAGTAAAGAGGTTGAAAGAGAGAGGCTGAAGGAGTAGAGAGGTTGAAAGAGAGAGGCTGTAAGAGAAGTGAAGCTGAAGTGATAGATAAGAGGAAGGAGGAAATTGAGATTGAAATAGAGGGTTCGAGTAAAGATTGTTGCTAGAAGTATATTTCATACTGTTTTCAACAGTTGATCCAGAGTCTGAGTTGCAGTCGAGGAAGGATTAGTGGTAAGAGTTTGTTAGATTACTATTGGTGGGTTGAACTAAGGTATTAGAAAGTTTACCCTGGAGAGCATAGCCATTTGTTGTCATAGTAAATATATGTTAATAAATTGCTTAAAGATTGTTTTAGTGTTCCTTTAATTATTTGTGTCGTAGTGTTTAATAATTGAATCTAGTGTTGGCACAAGATGATGCCCGGGTCGGGCGGGCATCACAAGATGATTACAAATGAAATTATTATAAAATTACAGATTATACAGATATTATAATAAAATCCATCAGAAAAGCAAACAAGTTGATAAAATTAATTTATTGAATACATAATGGATAAAAAAAAGAGATAAGAAAACAGTGACTTGTGTGCCTATATAAATGCAAGGATTTGTTGTTAAGCCCGGTAGATGAAGTGCTTGTATATACAAGGTGAAGCAAAAAAATGTTAGCACTATATGTGAGACTAATTCACGTACGCCATTGCTGGAATTCCTGCCCTGACGGTCGAGAGAGCTTAAGAAACAACAATGAACAGACTCCATAAGTGCATCGATAGACATGAAAGCCAATTAGAACCCTACAACCAAATTCCTGCATTAACAGCTTTATAATTTATAGTGATTAAACACCCATTTTATGTTAATATCTTTTTGCTTCACACTGTACAGAGAAAGTATTGTAATTATAATTTTATCAGCTTAGTTTCCACATCAAGTAACAGTTTGCACCCACCCCAAAAGTTGACCAAAGCTTTAATTTCTCACTTTGCAATAATCGAGCTATGGAATATATAATCCGATTTTACTGAAATTGAAAGCTGTTTTAAATTCCTACTATTAGCTCACACTCTCTATATATATCTTGTTCAAATTTTCAATCTTTAATAAAATACTTTTTATTTATCCACTCAAGTTCAAATATATTTTTTTTAAACGTGTAGTGAATGACACTTGATGCTAATACAGTTTTTCGAAATATTAATTCATTAACTAAATTTAATTGGTGAAAATGCAGTTTAGCCCAACCACTTGGCGCGATTTCAAAACTTGCCAAACTTGGCGACTGTTTTTGGCTGAACGATAAGTCCGCAAAGCGGACTAGGGTAGCCACATTTGCCAAAATACCGCCATATAATTCCTGTCGCCAAGGGTGGTGGAGCCTAACTGTATTCCAACCATTTAATTTACCGGATGAATTAAGAAACAAATCCAATGCTTCTTCTATGTCATTTGTCTTGCAACGACAAAGTTCGTAGAGCATCGGCGTAGAATCTTTTTTAATAGGCATAAATTTTTTTTATATGATTTTCGAATAATTAATTTTAGTTTTATATGGGAGAAAAACATTTCATTTATATAAGATATTTAGCAGGATATAAATTTAGGAATAAATACCGAAAAGTGACGAAGCGCTGGAAAAAAATTTCTTTGGCCACTTAATATTGTGATTCTGTCATATGTATATACATATATTTATTAATAGTAATTATTTAATAAAAAATAACTCAATTTTTTCTTTATTGACTTAAGTAGAATTGACTTAATTTTTTTTACATTACTTGCATTCTCTGAACATGCTCCTCCCATTCACCCATTTGTGTTGCATTTGGACAATTGTTTTAAGGTGTTTTGATTTTTACGTTTTAGAACATATATAGAGGTGGGAGTACACCTTCTAAGCATAATTTTGGTAAGAATTTGAATGTATTTTTGATTATATATATATATATATATATATATATATATATATATATGTGTGTGTGTGTGTGTGTGTTTGTGTGTATAATGAAAATTCAGAGTGCGGAACTCGAACTACCATAGCTTCCAACATGAATTATCAAATTTATAGCCTGTTCCCTAGATAAGGTTATTTTCATGTATTATTCGATTTACAAAACGTCAATATTTTTAATTTCTTTTGAGTTACCATGTTTGTGGAGATTCTTAATTTTTGCTTATATTTGCTTAAAATGTCATTTCGAACAGTAAAAATAAGCACCAACAAAACTTTTCTCGTGTGTTTTTCTAATTTTGAAAGCCCTTAAGGTCATAAAATATGCAATTGTAGACAAAATTTAGGCTAATTCAAAAAATGTTCTTTAAATATGTGTTCTGATGCCTTAACTAAATCACAAAATAAACTAAGATTTGATCTAAATTTCCAAACATTGCGAGAAATGTGTTAATTTGTCTCAAGGATTTTATTTCTCTCCCCCCCCCCTCTAACATATTTACTTTGAGACTTCTGGAGAGATACAATAACAAGGCATAAAACTGGTAAATATTTGAAAATATTTTGAGGCATTTCGAAATAAGAGACACAGTTATATCTAATTAAATAAGAAAATAATTTTTTTGTATAAATACTGAAGCAAATATCTTTCTAAAATGATGCAACAGCAACGATGTATTGATGAGCGTAATGTTTAATTTATAATGATTCATTAATATATAATCAACTGATACCCTTGTAGCATAGAAATATTTAACAGTTTCAAAAGAATAATAGCATTTTTAATTGCATTCATTTATCATAAATTAATAATAGTTCGAATGCATTGAGATAAATAATTATCCTCTTTACAAATACGTAAATGGCAATTACATCAATAATTAATTATTCATTTTCCGTTACGCATTTATGCAAAGAAAAGTTCTTCTTTCTAATTGTTACGTCTTTGGAATTTATTTTTCTTCTTTTTAAGAATCTTTTATTACATATTTTAATATCTTTTACGGATGGCTAATGAACTCATAAATGATTTGAAAAACCTTCCAAAGTTTGATAAACAATAATAAAGACTGTGTCATAATAACATGTTATTTGAGAAATAAAATATGGTTTTAACACTACAGATTCTTCTCTTCTTCCCCATAAATTTTTCATCTCAAATAACACAGACCATTTACTAAATGAAAGTCTTTAATGAATAAATAATAGCTATGTTTTGACAAGTAAACATCTCATAAATGATGTTTGTTTCCTTCTCGAGAATTTTTCTTGCAGAATCAATGAAATTTATATTTAACAATAGCAATAAAACTTCCAGTAAGCAGCAAAAGTATGTATAAGCTATCATTTAATTGGAAAGAAATCCGAATTTGTGCTTGAGATAATTAGATTATTTTTGTTTGCGCTAAAAACTCATTACATCAGTTATGACAATTTGATTTTTTTTTTCTTTTCTTTTCTTTTTTTTTTTTTTTGTAAAAACAAGTCCAAATGATTTGAAAATTTAATAAATATAA
The DNA here is from genome assembly GCA_019974015.1 of Nephila pilipes. NCBI lineage: Eukaryota > Metazoa > Arthropoda > Arachnida > Araneae > Nephilidae > Nephila > Nephila pilipes. Next base: position 76,602 of record BMAW01122813.1, on the reverse strand, counting down.
ATTTTTAAAATATTATAGTTCTGATGGATTTTTAATTTAATCAAAAAATAATTTACCTTAAAATATTGACTATAATACGCATGCTTGATTTGGCATAAATTTTCGGAAAAAATTTAAATTCGAATATAATACGCAGTTAGAATTTTTTCACTATTTCATTTAAAGATTGCACAAGTATTTATTGACATAATTGAACTTTTTAATAAAAAGAAAATGAAATATTAATGTTAAGAATGTTAAATGAGACGGAAAATAATTAAATTTTAACACAAAACAAACAATGCTGTCAAATTATCCATCTTAATCACTTACACTAGAACAAAGCTAATCTAATATTGTCGCAGTCATAATTATTGGTACCGTCATAGAGTGCGACATGTACGCGTGTGGGACATGTACTGTAAGTTTCCGTTTGTGTAAAAGAACACTTGTTTTGTTAAAGAACACCTGCGCAGAACACGTGTTACAACAAATTCTTACAGCTGCCGCACGTTTGTTGTTCGATGTTTAAAAACTTTTTTTTTTAATTCCTACTCTTAGCTCACA